>CAIGRQ010023864.1:0-13959 GCA_903798375.1 Fraxinus sp. D2006-0159 | reverse complement strand
AGGGACTCCCTACAAAGGAATTAATGATTGTGGTATTCGCTATCCAAAAATGGCGCCACTACTTATTGGGCAAACATTTTGTGGTACGAACGGATCAGTGGAATTTGAAGTTCTTATTGGAGCAACGTTTGGTGAGTGAAGACCATCAGAAATGACTCACTAAACTTATGGGATATCATTTTGACATCCAGTATCGACCAGGGATGGAGAACAAGGCTACAAATGCTCTCTCCAGAATCCAGCCTGCAATGAATTGCTTAGCTATAACCACCCCCAACGTTCTTCAACTAGAAGAGATTAAGGAGATCGCTACAGACGGTGTGCTGCGCAAGGTGATAAGGGACCTACAGGAGGGACTCCCTACAAAGGTGGGATATGCATTTACCATGGGAAAGTCGTGCTGCCCAACAATCGCATTTTGTGACTAATGTTACAGGAGCGCCTGATGCTAAGGTCGGTGGTCATTCCGGTTTTCTTAAGACTTACAAGTGTGTTTCCAGGGAAGTTTTTTGGCACGGGATGAAGGCAACAGTGAAGGATTATGTGGCGAATTGTGCTATCTGTCAGCAAAATAAATATTTAGTGGTCACCTGGAGGCCTTTTGAGCCTTTGCCAATTCCCGAGTTAGTTTGGGAAGATATTTCTATGGATTTCATTGAGGGTCTACACTGGTTAGGTGGAGTGGATACGATCTTAGTTGTTGTGGACCGTTTGAGTAAATATGGACATTTTGGTGGGATGAAGCACCCTTTTAATGCTCCCATCGTTGCTGAGGTGTTCATTCGCGAGGCGGTACGGTTACATGGCATGCCCTACTCCATCATTTCCGATAAGGACGGGATTTTTATAAGTACATTTTGTACGGCACCATTTAAAGCTCAGGGAACCGCCCTTAAACATAGCACCGCCTATCACTCGCAAACCCATGGGCAAATGGAGGTTGTAAATAGATGTTTGGAAACATGGTATGCTTTGCATCGAGCAGACCACAGGCGTGGAGTCAATATTTACACTGGGCTGAGTTTTGGTACAACACCTCTTTACATACTGCTACGAAGCATACTCCTTTTCAAATTGTGTATGGTCGTAAGCCATCTCAAATTCCTACCTTCGAGAAAGGAATGACGGTTAATTCTTCGGTAGAGCAGCTCTTACTAGACTGAGATGAAGTTTTAAAAGAATTTAAGGTGCAGCTTTCTAGAGCGCAATCGAGGATGAAGGAGAGAGAAGATGGACATCACCCCATCCATACCGCCAGAAGTATGTGGCTAAACGGCCATTTGAGAAACTTTCATCTACAGCTGCTATCCACCTGGTTTTCTACGTATCTCAGCTCCGTAAAGCCATTGGAAATCTGCAGTCAATTTCGTCTTTACCATCGCAATTGTCCAGTAATGGGGAGTTTATTTTGGAACCGGTGTCTATCCTTGGCGTTCACCATAATCTTAACACCACAGCTGGGGGTCCTAATATCCTGATTAAGTGGAAGAATTTGCCGGAGTTTGAGGTAACCTAGGAGCCTTTTAAGCCCATCAGACTACAGTTTCCTAACTTCCAGTGCTTGTTGCTTATTTCTTTTGCTGTTGTGGAGGTCTTTGCAGTGAATTTTTCTGTGAATTTAGGGTAAGCAAATTACTTCAATACCTGCAAAAGCTTCTTGGCTGGATGAGCATCACAAGGAAGCTCTTATATCGTGTCAAACCACCTCATTTAAAAGCTTAGAACCATTAGAGAAGCGACGTTCACTTATTTAAGTTTTTTCCTTCAACATATATAGACACACACATACATAAAAGAAAAATAATAGGATGAACACAGCATTTTATACTATGTTAGATGTGGATAAGAAGAAATGTTGCATATCCTTGTCATTACAGATGAAGATATACAAGGTGTTCCCTACAATGCAGGTGGCCTTGGCTTCATGTGTAAAGTATAATATACATAATATACAGTTAATTAATGCTTACCAAGTTAAGGGAAAACGATTTTCAGTTGTACTTTAATGTTCAGGACTTGCATAAGGTGTCGAACAATTCATGCCCATTTCCAAAAGGTGGGACATAAGAACATACTGTGTTGTTGCAGACAGCTCTAAAAAGCAATTTGTTATATATGAGAATTAAAAATGCCAAGTGAAGAATAACGAAACAGTACATTTTGCACCAACACAAATAGCCAAGTCATATCCATTTCCAAAAGGATGCCACGTTGATGCAGACAGCTCTAAAAAAGCAAGTAGTCATATAAGAGAATACAAATAGCCAAGTGAAGAACAATCAAACAGTATATTTTGCAATTATCCACGCCACCCCCTTTTTCTCCAGCACACGTCCAACACACAATGCAACAAATAAAAGAAGGAAAAGAGCTCTTTAATAGGAAACCAACGTAAAAAATAAATAAAATAAAATACATGTTGCAGAAAGTAGATAAGCTAAAAACAGAAATTTTGGGATAATTTTGAAATAGAGAATACGAAACGATTGGCTCAACTTGCCTTGATTACTGAATCACTCATCAGAAGTTCTTCAGCCATCAACTCAAATTCTGACAGAGCATAATGTATGAGCCCAAAGCTCAGAACTGCACCACATGATAGACTAAGTTGTCCTCGAACCTATTCAATAAATTCACAAAAAAAATAGTAAGAAACAGAAAATGATATGTACAATCTTCATACAGAGGGCAGACATGACATTTTTTTTTATAGATCAGATTACAGTGAAAAACATGAAAACAGCAAAGATAATAAATCCTCACAGACCACATTTAAGGAAATATCATAGGGTCACATCAAAGTGAGATGGTTAAGTATCATATTGGCTACCGTAAAGCATAAAGATAAAATTATCCAGAGAACATAAATCATTCAAAGTAAGAAACCATAAGAAAGGATTTTCATTTTTCCACAAAATAAATACAAACATATGGAAGAACTTAGTTTGAGAAAAAAAAAAATTAATAAAAGAGAAGACAACAGAATTAGCAAGAATATAGAAAAAAAATATTAAAGGAAAGCATGACATTAACAAAAAGAAATTGGAGAAGAAAAGGAGTTACTATTTGCTTTGTGCCAAAGATATGTTAAAATTTTCCTATTTTATGACATAATTTTGCACTAGTCAAATGATCAAGGAACATGGAAATATTATGAACCTATGTCCTCCCACCCACCCACCCCCTTACGCTTAAAGTTCTTTGTTTTTATAAATTTTTCATTGTAATACTCCCGGTCCGCAAGAGGATAAACTATAAACGCCCCCCCCCCCCCAAATAAAAAAAAAAAAAAAATGGAAAACATAATAAGAATTACATTTTGTAGAATAGAGAAGGTTTTCCTATAGAAAAGCAATTCGTGAAAAATGACACCGGATCAAACAAATTGAATTCCCAAAACAAGACATTGGCATCATCTAGTTTCTTTAATTAAATTTCCAATAGTTAGTAATTCATAGGTAGCATCCTTTAGGATGTACAAGAAATTATTGATTATTGATCCTTCATTATATCAAGAAATTACAGAAACACATTCTAGAAGCCTTCTAATTTGGATTTAGAACGTGTAGACACCCACCATTAATCGACACTTAATATATACAAAATTGTAACAGAGATATAGCTTAAAAATGTATTAGAAATGTAGAGTTAATGCTCTATAAGGCATGACTGGGGCCTACCTGAGGCAAAATGGTCCAAAAACGCTCCATGCCTTAGGGATAGGCCTAAAACACAAGTCTCAAAGGTTAAGATGACACCTAGGACACAAAGGACTAGTTTTGAGTGCCTCCTAATTGGGGTTCACCAAATTGACAGACCATAAATTTAATTGTCAGAATTATAAATTAAGGCATGTTGTGAAATGCATTGAGCTCCAAAGTGGAAAGGAATCTATACTTGCTCTGGTATGAAAAAACATAACTATTCATCACATTTATATATAACTGAATGTGTATTTATTGCTTCTGTTTCTTCTTATTCTATATTCTTTACTTTTCTCTGCTATCCAGATATTTTCACTGTTTTAAAATCATTCCACCATTTTCTTTATCTTTAAAATACAGAAGGAATACAGTACTCCTCTCCACCTCAGGGCCCATAACTTGCCCTAGACTTCACTCTGTGAAACAGCACTAGCCAGATTAAATTCATCAATTAGAAAAATAAAGAGGAAATATTACTTAAGATGTATCAAAAAGGCATTGCCAGGCACTAGGATTAATTATTCAACAACCTGAACTCGACTCCAGAGCAAAGGAAAATTTGCTCGAGCACCATTGCGAATATAAACATTTGTCCACAGCGGCTGGTTTGGAAATTGCAGGAGGAGTGTATCAGTATCTGTTGACATGTTATGATTGTTGATGATAAGTCTTCGAGGGACAGCATCAAAGAATGTCCCAGCAGCACCTGAATTAGAAGGGCAGCCAAAACTTCTTCCCCCTGTCAAAATTTGGCAATGCAGTGTCAATCCTTGAAACAGTATATTGGAACATTCAAAGGTGATGTTCTAAAGTGCAAATAGGATGATCACTGTTATGGCATAAGTTTCTAGAGATTTCTTAGACAAAAATGGACTGACCAATCTGAACTATGGCATATAGAAAGTGACTGCAAATCCTACAAGTTCATATGAAATCAAATCAGTGCACCACATAGTAGACATAAGATTACTACTCAACTCTTCTTTGGAAAGACAGACATGAACTACTGACAACTTTCATTCAAAATCACACAATGCAAACCTAACATTGATTGCATACAGAAAAATCACAAGCAGGCAAGCAAGAGTCTGCTACTCACATGTAATTATCATAGAGCTATAACATCAAAAAGAAATGTCAGACACAGTAAGCATAAGAAAGAACCAACAACTAGATTACTAGTCAGCCCTTCTTTGGAAAGACTGCCGTCAATTTCTGGCAAGTTCCATTCAAAATCACATACAGGGAACCTAACATGGATTGCATGTAGAAAAATCCCAAGCAGGAAAGCAAGAGTACGTTAAACTCATGTATGATTATCATAAAACTATAACATTAAAAAGAAAGGTCGGACAGAAATTGTTAAAAGATAATTATCTACTTCAAGAGCTTCCCATTCAGAATCTCAAACCAAGACTCTAGCCAAACATTTTAAATAAGAATAGTGTCAAAAAGGTGGGGGAATTATGCTTCAAATAGTATATGGGTAGATTAAAGAAAATTCTTAAGCAGACAAAGATCGACTAACCTCACATGCAATCCATCTTAGAGCATTACATAGACTAATATGTAATCCTGGGTCCATTGATTCAAAAGCACAAGTTATTGAATGTAAGCTTATATTTCTAAAATATGAATTAGTTAATTAGCCGATGGGGGTTGGGAGAATGGTTTCACTGGATTCAGCCAATTGGGGGAGGGGGGGTGATTTACACTGATTACCAACTATTAACAGCTCAAAGAAAAAATCTAGGGATGCAGGTAAGGGTCAATAATCACCTTTTTACTATCATAACATAAAGCTAAAGCTTAGAAAGATCATTTCTCTTGTTTGTATTCGGTATAAAAGAATTGTAACTAGAAAACTAATGTTGAAACAGATTTACTGCTAGTTTATAAAGCGCGATGACAAGTAAACCTAAATGAAGCATTTAGTGATATTGAAAGGCAAGTTACAATGATATACGAAAAATGAGTTGGCACTAGACTATGAAAACCTGGAAAGTATTCCAACACTATGTTCACATACCAATGATTTGGTGACAAATTGCAAAGGCATATTCAGTATTATGAGCACCAAAATCCTGCTCGTAGTAAAACCTAAGTCCACTCGAAAGTGGTCAATGCATACCATTCATGTAGTATCCAGACTTAAGAATCATCTAACATTGTTGAGATTCAATCTCTCTCTTCTATAGCTTATTCAAGGTTTCCTCTTTACACATAATAAAACTCACAAAGCAATTATTTAACCATTGAGATAGATGTTTCTCTCGTAAAATATTAATTGCAAGGTTTAATGATGACAACTCATAGAAAATTTAACAGGTCTCACCGTGGACCAAAAATACAGGATCATCATGCCTGCTAAAAACATTAACAGAAACTCTTCCACCACCACCTCCAGCAAATCCATTACCTCCAGTAGCACTTATCCTGCCACTTCCTGTCCTGTTTTTAACAAAAGAACAATCAGCCACAACATGATACTGGCCATTACAGTATCTGGGAAACAGAAATGATTTGCAGGTAACAAAGTTCAAGGTTAAACACATACAAATTAATATAGAGGGACAGATTCAACACCTATCAAACACAAATTACAAACAAATAGCTCTTGAAATCCAAGTCACATAAAGCGGGAGCGTAAGTAGAATTGTAGAGGGCTATTGTGAGTGCTAAAGCATCAAAGTAAAAGTTTTCTAGAGGGCAAGAGTACCTTGGTGAGCCAATAACAACATAGAAAATTATTTTTTCCAACAAGAGTGCAGTTGTGTCAATAGAACAGCTTAGTAGAGGGAGGATTAAATCAAAACAACATGGCCAGTTGTGGTTGCTAAGGACCTAGTTGTTAGATACAGCAAGGAAACCAACAAAGATGCCAAAAAAATTCACGTAATTGACTTCAAATTTTTCAGAGACAAGGCGTAGCTTGTTATTCTTTTATTGTTGTTTTTGACAAGTTTGGGCCAAGTCGTACAACAATAGACATGTAGGCTTTCCGTAATGCTTTACAACCAATCGCCTTTCAGGTCCAAATTCCAAAGCGAAGAAATGAGAGAACTGCTTGAACATCAACTCCATCTTCCCATTGCATAATATTAAATGCACCCCACCCTTGGACCAAAGAGGGGATTGAAAGTTATATGGTTACATCGGTGCAGCTGCACCTACAAAGTGATGTGGTATCAAAAATTATCTTCGGTCCACAAAAGTCTCGAAAAAGTACTCTATATTTATTTATTTATTTATGGTCTGTATATTTCAATGAATCCTTCTCTTATAAGCCTACATAGCATAGAATACTAGAGATATTGTATTAGTTGATGGTTTAATAGATTTCCTGTAAGTTGATAGTTCACCTAAGTTAATACTGAGATCTATGTATATCACTGATGCATTCGTAACTTACAACAAGATACAGACCTAAACTTCAAAATATCTCACATGAAACAATTTAACATAAATCCACATCACAGATTTTTTTTATTTTTTATTTATTATTTTTTTATTTATTTATTTATTATTATTATTATTATTAAAAAAAAAAAAATTTTGAAGGGGAGGTATAGGGAAGAGAGGTACCAATCCTTTAACCCCCTGACCTCAGTTGTGGAAACGGCCATCCTAAACCAACTAGGACAAGTCGAATTGGTAAATCCATATCTCAGTTCTGAAGAACATAGACCTTCAGTAATTCCTCTATCAAAATCATTTAAAAGAAGAGCTAGAGAAGCCAAAAGACCATAGTGCTCACGTTAAAGAAGTTCAGCATCAAGGGAACTTTCGGGGCATAAATTACGTGAGGAGTTAGAAATATCTTGCCACATGTGGAATCAAGCGAAGACCAAGGCTTTAAACAGATTTAGGCCAGGAAAACTAAAAGAGGGATTTCTAAGATAACTACTACCAAAAAAAGTACAGGGAGAAAAAGAATATCAGTCTAACTGACAGATATCTTATGACAGGTTCCTAGAGAAATAGATTGGAATCGATCAATTAAAGTTTTGTGCATATAATAAGAGAGAGTGAAGAAAATGGAACACAGTGCAGTTCCTACAGTAGGAAATATGCATCCATACAGTTTACACTGAAAGCATTTTAAGTAATCTAAGTACACATAAAAAGCGAATTGGACATATAACTCAAAAAGTGTATATATGATGCAAAATGGAAGCAGATAGCTGATATTCACATGGTAAATCATATTTGTCGCCCAAAGACAATGCAACGTTGACCTCTATGGTAAAGATTCATAACGAAAGGAACAAAGCACGGTTGGACTACAATAAATTACATTTTTGGTGACTTGATGTAAATACTGCCACCAGACCCTCCTCCGCCTTTGATCCCACCAGACCCTCCATTGGCCAAAAGCAATCCGCATACATCTGCAATATCTTTTACCTCCAACCAAATTCTCCCACCCCCTTTGCCACCATAATCCTCCTCCCTATTTGTGGTTCCACCTTTACTCCCATAACTCCTTGGTTCCCCCAGGGATTCCCAAGAATAAGTATCCCCACCCCACACATCCTCAGGCAGCTTCTTATTATCCATTACGCAGCTTGCACCCCGCCCCCCATGTCCCCCGCCTCCACCCTGCAGCTCTTTAGGTGTTCCAGTGGAGTCCTCCGGAGGCTCCCCCGCTAATGCTGTCACGTTAATGAGTGAATCCCCAAATAAACTCACATTTCCAGCTACTATATAGACCGACCCAGCTACAATTTTCGCAAATGGGTTCAACCTAAATTCACCGGTGATGTTGATCTCAATTGAACAGCCCAATTCCGGGCAGGTCAAAGATATCCCCTGAAGAATGAACAAATTCCCATTACCTTCAATATAAACGTCTTGTGTAATATTCAAGCTGTAGCTGAGCTCACAGGTGGTATTAAGGGAGCCAATTCCTTTAAGATCCTGGCAGGAGAAGGAAGGAGGGTGCATCGGCGGAGGAGGAGGCGGGGGAGAAGGCGGCGAGTAATCCCCCCGAAATGGTTCCGATTCATCGTCATAGTTTATAATAGAAAAATCTGACGGTGAACAAAATGCTTTAAGAATTGGGTTTTTGAGGAAAAGGAAAATGGAAGAGTAAAGAAAAAGCGAAAATAGAGTGGCCATGAAAGTTCATAAATTGAGTTGGATAATTGTGCGAATGTGAAATGCCCAGGTATGTATAATGTGCGTATATTTGTATGAATAGGAGAGTGTATGCATGTATAGGTGGAGAGAGAAGAGGTAGAACAGGTGGAGAGAAGACGAAGAGTTCGGAAGCTGGTTTCATTTTCCTCCAAGAGTGTTGCCTTTGTCAGCAAAGAGAGAGTAAAAAGCAGGGGAAAGAGGGAACCTTTTTAAAAGTGAAAATTACACCGCAACTATTTAAAATAAAATATTTAAATAGTTACAAAATTATTAAGAGTGTATTTCAGTCACGTTATTTTGGAAAATGAATTTCAAAATAATGGATTAATGAAAAATGTGTGCTTGAAAAAAAAAGTTATTGATATGATGAAAAATGTATTGTTGAAAATAAATAAAAGAATGAAAATAAAAATTTTAATGAATACCAAACAAGAACAAATATTAATTTCTATCAATACCGAAAAATTATAGTATAATTGATTATTAATGGTTAATTTCTTTTTATTTTGCTTACTTGATGTTNGAAATTTAAAATAACTTTATTGGTTTGTGTGTGAAATATTTTATTGGGTGAATGTGTGGTGAGTATTGTTTACTGTAGCAAACAGAGTTTTATATAATGGTAGACAAACAAGGGCTAAGAGTGTATTTGAGTCACGTTATTTTGAAAAATAAATTTCAAAATAATAGATTAATGAAGAATGTGTGCTTGAAAAAAAAAGTTTTTGATATGATGAAAAATATTATTTTATTGAAAAATGTATTGTTGAAAATAAATAAAAGAATGAAAATGAAAATTTTAATGGGTACCAAACAAAAACAAATATTAATTTCTATCAATACCGAAAAATTATAGTATAATTGATTATTAATGGTTAATTTCTTTTTATTTTATAGTCACATGACAACTGAAAACATATAAATTAACAATGGATAAGGAAAATGATGCATCCAAGTAAATCATCTAGATGCGGAAATTTCGTTTCAAATTAGCCTCCACTGTCAAACATATATTCGGGAGTATATAATTCCCTTCTTTTCCTTTTTATTTTGCTTACTTGATGTTATTTTGAAACCTTGAGGACAATGTTCAATTTAAGTAGAAATGCTTCAAACTTCTCATAGCAAACCCCCCCCCCTCCCCCCCCCCCCAAAAAAAAATATTTCGAATTGCGATATAACTCATACTTATTGGAAATCGCAGAAAACTCTCTATTTGAAACATTTTGTTCAAAAAAACCCATACCGTTCAATTTCGTTAATTAACCGTTGAAAACAATAAAAATTGTAAAAAATAAATAAATAAATAAAAAATAATTACAATTGTGATCCTAAACTTTTTTATTTATTTTTTTATAAATTACACCCAAAAAAAAACCTAAAAAATTCTTCTCCCATTTCCACTCCTCTCTCAAACCCCCCTCATGCCGCCCATGCACAACCCAACACAAAGAGATTGTTTGGATTGAAAATGAAAAGGGATATTACACAAAACGTGCTGCCGCATCTTTGTTGAGAACTATTGTATAGATTATCCACACATGTCATTCAATGTTGGTCATTCATAGGGATCTCTAGCTAGAGAACTTCCTTCTTTTAAATAAGGATGAAAATGCACCATTCAAGACAACAGACTTTGGTTTATCCATCTTCTTCAAAGAAGGTTACAATTTTCCATAAAGTTTCTTCTTCTCAATATTTAAAGAATTTATTTGCAACACTGTGTACATTTTATTACAGGAAATGTATTTGAAGACATTGTGAACAGTGCATATTACATAGCACCTGAAGTGTTGAAGAAAATATATGGACCAGAGCCATTCTTCTATCTAGAGTTCATCCTTTCTCGGTAGGTATTTCAATAAAAAAATTCTTAGAATTTTCACCTTTCGTATGGAAATTGTACCTCAAATTGATCATATGTATCACTATTTCGGTGTAGAATCATAGCATGGAATCTTCAATGCAATTTGATCATATGTATCACTATCATTGTTTGGATTGAAAATGGAAGAAATAGTTGATTTTGGATTGAGCATGGGCGATATAAGGTGGGGAGTGAGAGAGGAGTAGAAATGGGAAGAATTTTGTACGTTTTTTTGTTTGGTTTAGGGTGGGTGGGGTAGAAGATAAGTTTTAAAGTTTTGAGAATATGGGTACAAATAAATATTTTAGTGTAATTTGTAAAATAAAAAATAAAAAAGTTTAGGATCACAATTGTAATTACTTTTTTTTTTTTTATATATATATACAATTTTTACTGTTTGTAACGGTAACGTTAACGGAATTGGACGGTAGGGGGTTTTAGCACAAAATGTTTCAAAATATGGGGGTTTTCTGTGATTTTCAATAGGTATGGGGGTATATCGCAATTGGAAACGTTTTTATGTGTGTTTTATACTATTAATCCTCTAAGAAATATACCCCATGAGTAATCGTCAATAAATGATTGTATATGCATATAAAGCTTACATAAGCATGATGGAGTGGAGACTGGCAAAGACGTTTGCTTGAATGAACTGGTCAACTTCACCCTAGTTCTCTACATGCGCAAAGAATGTCTAAATCCCTCTTCCTTTCCGTAAACACTCTAAAAATATGCAAGCAAACATCTCATTCAATACTAGAGAAAGTTTGGGAGTGGGAAAAACATTACATTTTTTTATTACTTTTGCGTGATAGTGTAAAGTTTTATTGCTTTATTATATATGAAAAAAATTTAGAAAAATTGAAATTTTTAAAAAGACTTCAAATTGATTTTCTTTTTAGTTTGCTTGCTTATATGGATTAAGTAACCTTACCGGCTATAATGTATATACTTGAAACTATGTACTGTTTTATGGACTATGAATAAGTTACATGCTTATAGTGATGTATGCTTGTTCATGTACAATTTGATATTATTTATGCACATAAATTAATTTTTGCATTGTGAAGGAATGAGTTAATTCATGCTCGATAGTTTAAAATAATAGAATTTAAATGCTAAACCCAAAAATACTACATTATACATCATTAAACCATTTTAGCATAGTTTGTGATTATTGAACTATTGTAAACAGATATTTAGATAAATGAATAGTTCAAGTGTGAAAATTTTTGTGTTGATTATTTTAGGCCAATAAAATGAAAATTAGGTGGGAAACTTAAGTTAGATGTCGATTTTTGAGAATAACTGTTTAATGATGGGCACTGCACTATTTTCTTATCTTAACAATATAAAAGAGCAAGTTTTCTGACTGAACACGTGTCGCAATTACCTATCGTCAACATTACGACGTCATTTCCGATTTTCCCATTTCTTTTCATTTGCCAGTTTGCATTTCATTCCCCAAACCCTCAATTTTCATTCTCAAAATCCGACAATGAAACCGTCAAAATGAAGCAGCCGTCAAACCGAAGCAGGCCCCAAAATCTTTGAGCTTCCCTCTCGCTTCTCAACCGTCGATAAATCGCATGAGAAATAGCAGCGCCAAAAGTAGAAAAACAATAAAGCATAAGAGATCTCAACTACTAGAGATATTTGAAATTTCAGACTTTTCAGCTTTTAGTATATTTTTACAGATTGATTTGTGATTTACAGATTAATATTGTGATTTGTGAATTGCTATGAATAATGAAATTTTGGGAATTTTGTGAATTTAAATGGGAATTGATTGTATGGAAACCGTGGGTGGGTTTGAGTTCGTTTTGACTCAAAATGTAAAAAGAAAAGAAAAAATCTGCGGCGTCTCTGTGAGGCAAGGAGACACGGCCTGTCTCCGTGCGCGCATCCAATTTTTTTTCACATTGATATACATAATACATATTCTTATATTAGCCTAAAATTATCTTGTAGAGAGAAATGAAATAAGATGAATAAACTCGAGAGGGTTTCTCATTCTTTTTTTTAATCAATTGGGTTATAATTGACAACTATATTGTAATAAAATGTAAAATTCTTTTTCTATGTTGAGAAAAATGTGGCGATTTTTGGAATTATTACTGAATTATTTCTTAGTAATTTTGCCAAATACTGAATTTCATTTAGATACGAAATTATTACTGAATTATTTCTTAGTAATTATTACTGAATTTCAATCACTGGCTGGGGCGTTGCCCCCTCGACCTGACCGGTCAGGTCGATCATCACCAGGGGCATTGCCCTCGGACCCCCACAAGGAGACGCTGCCCCCACGACCCCTACGACTTGAATGGTCATGTTGATCACCGCTGGACATTGTCCCTGGACCCCACAATGGGGCGCTGTCCCCTCGACCTCCGTGACCTGATCGGTTAGGTCGATCACAATTGGATACGATGAGTTACAGTTCAACTTGGAATGACGACTATCATGCAATTAATATATTAATATATAAGATATGCATTGATTGGCTTTGAAATTGAGCAAGCAATCGAGTTTTATTGGTTTGAACTTTCATGATCTCCAGATGGGGGTTATACTGTCTACCAACTTTTATCGGTTTGAACTTTCAGCAATTGAGTTTTATTTTTCATTGTAACTTTCAAGTTTTCTATTGAAAAACTTTTGTTAAATAAGATTAATTAGTGATATCTTCAAAGATAATCAAAAATCAGTCAACGCTATGACGTAGCCAACTATACTACGACACGTGCTTCTCACTAGTATTGCATAAAAGAAGGAAAAAACTACCATGATTTAGTGGTGGCAATTGAGCCGAGCGGCTCGTCGGCTCGACCGCTCGGCTCGTACTGTAGTTGCTCAGGAGCTGCTCGAGCTCGTCAAAAAATGAGCCCGAGCACGAGCCAAGCAGGCCGGCTCGCTCGGCTCGTTTTTGACGAGCGGCTCGTCTAATTTTTATTTTTTTAGAAGGATAGTTAGAAAAAAAAATCGAAAAAGGCGAGCCCGAGCAGAGTAGCTCGGCTCAACTCGCTACAGTACGAGCTTATGGGCCGAGCCGAGCTCGCCCACGAGCAATGAGCCAAGCAAGGGCTCGGCTCATTTTATAACGAGCCACGAGCTCGAGCTCGTGGGTAACGAGCCGAGCCAAGCCGGCTCGGCTCGTTTGCCAACTCTACCATGATTTATGAGTGAAAGAACATATACGGGTATTACGGAAATAGATCGTATACCTGATATCATATTAACATG
>CAIGRQ010023856.1:0-13323 GCA_903798375.1 Fraxinus sp. D2006-0159 | reverse complement strand
AACAACAAACTTACACTTGAAGAAAGAAAAAAAAAAATTGTGGGGTCACTTGACCCCACATGACCATATGTGGGTCCGCCCATGGTTCCATCACGTCCATAATTTGTCATTATTTTTTAACCATATATTCACCGTCACATAAAAAAAATACATTATCTCCTAAAAAATGTACATCAACCACACTCTATAGAGAATATATGCGGGAAAAATCAGGTTAGTGTTTGGCAAGTATTTATTTTAGAATTGCTACATGTTTTAAAATTGGCATGTTAACTTCTAGTAAAAAAATTAAATTTATGATGTGAATGTATAAAATTAGGGTTCGTTTGATTGCAATGGTGGAAAATGGGTGGAAAGAAAATGAATTTCAGAGAAAATAATTGTCTAAAAATTATTTTTCAAAGAATTGTCAATTAAGTGTGTTTGATTGATATAATTTTTCTATTGAAAAATTTTAAGTTTTTGATCTTTTTGTTCACGTTCGACTTTATTTTTCATGAAAATTGTCCATTAAAGTGATTTTTTTTCAATTGGTTATGAAATTTGTTACCATTGCTAAAAAGTAAAAAAGAAAAATTGCTCGAAAACTATTTTTTCACCATTTTTTTTATCAAAGTTTAGTGTTCGTTTGGTTTCGTTTTATATGAAAATTGTCTATTAAAGTGATTTTTTTTTTTTTTACAATTGGTTATGAAATTTATTTCCATTGCAAAAAATAAAAATAAAAATCAGCCAAAGCTAGAATTCATTTTCCCAAAATAAAAGACCCCGATTTTTTATTTTTTATTTTTTATCCAAAATGCATTTTGGAATAACATTTTGATGAAAAATGTGCGATCAAAAATAAAGAAATTTTTTTGAATTTTTTTGTAATATTATTTTATCGAAAAANTTTTTATTTTTTATTTTTTATCCAAAATGCATTTTGGAATAACATTTTGATGAAAAATGTGCGATCAAAAATAAAGAAATTTTTTTGAATTTTTTTGTAATATTATTTTATCGAAAAATGTGTGCTTGAAAATAAGAAAAATCAAAATATGTTTTGAAAATAATGAAAACCAAACAAGAGTATTATTAGAATAGTGACAAATCTAGGATGTATAAAAATTGTTGTAGTTATTGTGGTTAAAATTGATGTTTTGAATTTTAATGATATATTGTTGCAAAAGTTAAGTCCATGTTTGGTGGCCTTTAATTTAAAAAAAAAAATTATGTTTGAATAATATTATTTTGAGAATGTGTGATTAAAAAGTAAGAATTTTTTTTTCGATTTACGTGTGATATATTTTATTTTATAAATTTGTGGTTAAAAAAAAGTATGAGAAATAAATTAAATTAAAATAAAGGGAATCAAACATGGACTAAAAGAAAAAAAAAACGAGAAACTACCATTTTGCTATTTCTCGAATTTGGTGCTAGACGGTAAGATTCTTCAACGATTATTTCAGTTTATGCCCCTATTTGAAAATCATTATTTGAGTAAATGTAATTTTGAATTGGGGGTTTTTTTTTTTTTTTTTGGAAGAATATGTGATTAAAAAAGAAGAAAGAAATTTGGATTTATGTGTAATATTATTTTATTGAAAAATATGTGGTTAAAATAAAAGAGGAGAAAATGCATTTTGAATAAAATTGAACCCAAACAAGGATTTAAAAAATATGAAAACTATAAATAACACATATATTTTGGTTATTCATTTTTAACAAAATTAACCTTTTAAAATGGCATCTCAAAACTCAATACATTTTAATTTACAAAGTTTGCCTTGGACAATGAGTCTTTGTTTCACGTTCATTTTTTAATTTGATGAAAATTAGACCGTAACTTTTTAATTTAATGAAAATTAGACCGTTACCAAGACTTATGAATTCATAATTGAATATTCCTTGTTGCAATTAAACCATTTGGGTAGATGAATATTGTGCTAAAAATTTAAAATTTGTCAGTGCCTCCTGTTTTTTATTGTAAATGAACTGTTGTTTCCTGTTTGGGAGCAGTATCTGGAACTAAGAAGATCATTTGCTTTTAGCAGTTTATAAAGATGGATATCACTTCTTTTTTTTCCTTTTCCATAGATGGCATGATAAAAATACATTTTATAGGAAACTAAAATTATTTGAAACTTTACTCAGTCAATAGAAATTTCTGATACACGACTTAATAAATTACCTGAATAAATTAATGTGAACCCAATAAAGCTACTTATGATAAAAGCAAAGGCACATGTTAAAAAGCATGAATGAGCATATTGGTACATGTCGTGCAATAACTCTAATAAACTTTGTTGGACGGTTCACGGCACTTGTGCAGATTGATAGATTTAGATTGTCAAGCTTTAGAGGTTTGTAATTTATGACTCATTTGCCCTAATTGTATATGGAGTAGTATTCCTCGTTACTGATTTCTTACTTCTTTTACCTTGTGCTTTAGTGCTTTCTTGAGGTCAAGTTTATGTCATTCTCCTTCCTTGTGCTTTCATCTTTTTGATGATATATACATGGTTGGAGAATTTTAACCTTCCGTGACCTTTTTTATTGGACCCTAAAAACTCACTAAGGATATGTGGATGTCTTTATTTAAAAAAAAATAAAAATAAAACTATAATTAACTTTGAGGTGTTGAACATGATGAACTTTGAAAGCATGTTCTGTAAGTGTAAACATGCATGATGCTCCTAGGTAATAACTAGGAATAGCTAGAACTCAATTATAATTATCTTTTCATAGATAACAATAAGATCCTGTTTGATGACCATTATTTTTGAAAAAATGGAGTTTTGATCAAAAATAATGGTCGTCAATTAGGGGCTAAATTTTATTATTTGTTAAAGGGATAATTGCAATAAAAGTCACAAACCTTTGAAACATTAGTAGACTTTTTCCAAACCTTTGATTTGTTGCAACCGTCACCCCTAACCTTTTCAAATATTGCAGGTGAGGCCCTTTTGGATGGTTTCCGACTATAATTCCGTCAGTTGACCAAAAAGTTAACTTTGACAACATTTTTAATATTTTAGAAGGGGGCAAAAGAGTAACTTTCGATTTATCACATTAAATAATTAAATAAAAAATAAAAAAAAATACACACTCACCCACCTACCCGTGTCTTCGTCCTCTAGCCCCGACCACCGCCAATAAGAACAACTAGTAAATAAAGATACCTCTTCAGGGGTGACCGATTTGTTAGAGCAGGTGAAGGCGGAGACCAAATGTCACGAGTTCGAATCTCTTGCCAACACTTCCTCGGTTAAGCCCGCCACACCTGGCTTGCCTAGTGTGGTTAACCTCTCCTGTATGGTTTGCAGGTTATTGCACATGGAGTGAGGTTTACCCAGTGCGCACTCACAGTGATCTGACCTTCGCCTTTTCGGGGTGGTCGAGGTACTCATGGTGGGTAGCGACTGCAGATTTCTACGTCATAAAAAAAACTAGTAAATAAAGACAATAAGGAATCAACTCAAGTTAAAGACTTGACAGATCAGGTCAATGCGAAGCAACATGAATTGGAATCTCTACTCTTCCAAAAAACTGAAACAGAAACACTACTGGAGAAAAAGATTTAAGAAGTTTTTGAGCTCCTAATTCAGATCGAGACTTTAAAGGAGGAGTTGGATAACAAGAACTTAGAACAACATAAGACATTTGAAGAAAAAGAGAGTCTTGTATTACTGGTAAAGGGTATGGAATTGGAGCTTATCTCTTTACGTGACATAAAAATTAAATTGGAGGAGCAGCTAAGATGCAAAAGCCAGGAAATTTCAGAACTCCAAATTCTAGTAGAGACTTTAAACAGAGAGTTTGGAAACAAAACTGCCGAGCAACAGAAACTACTGGAAAAGAGATAATTCTGGTAGAGGAAGAAGACACTGGTGGGTGGGTGTTTTTTTTTTGTTCATTTCTTATTTCTTATTTAATGTGATAAATGGAAAGTTACTCTTTTGCCCCTTCTTAAAATATTAAAAATATGGTCAAAGTTAAATTTTTGGTCAATTGATGGAATTATGGACGGTAACCATCCAAAAGGGCCTCACCTGCAACGTTTGAAAATGTTAGGGATGACGGATGCAACGAATCAAAGGTTTGAGGAAAGTTTGCTATTGTTTCGAAGATTTAGGTCTTTTGCTGCAATTGTCCCTTTGTTAAATGTTGATCAACTCTTCCCTAACTTTAATATTATAATTTGGTTAAACAGCACATTACACCATATCTATTAATCAAACTGTTGAAAACTTCCTACATTTTGGAAATAGCACAAAACATCCTTATTTGAAACTTTTTGTGTGTATTATCCCCTACCGTCAACCTCCAACCATTATGCCGTTTAATTTTAATAAAAAGGAGGAAAATAGGAAAAATTAAAAGGGCGAAATTGGTATTCTCTCCCCTCTTTAATAGGGGTGTTACATATAGCATGTGTTAAATTTTGATGTTAGAACCCACAACGTTTTTCTTTCTTAATAAAAACCCACTTAAGCCTTAGCTCAAAGTTGCAATCGAGTCCTGTCTATGCAGGTGTGGAATGAAGATTTAACAAAAGACTTTGTGGATGGCCGCTGTCAGGTCCAATTTTATAAGTAGCAAAATTAATAAATTTCAAATTTGTAATTGGAAATCTCCTTTATCAAAATTATGTCATAGTTGAATTGTATTAGGAGTTTTATTGAGTTGTAATCAAAGTAAAAATAGGAGTTATTGAGTCCTAATTAAAGTCAAAAGAGTTGAGATTGGTAGTATTGGTCTTGAAGGAGTCCAAGATGTCCGAAAAGATCACATATGATCATTGGAATGAAATTAGAAATCACCAAAGTTTAAAAGTGTTGCACAAATCATGCTCCAAATTCTCAGCCACAAGTTGTGATGCATTTTTTACATAGAAAATATTGGGATTTGGACAAGGCTATTTCTATAAAAATTGTAGTCATTTGGGTTAACTTTTCAATGCTCTTTAAATCACCTTAATCCAATCTTGGGAGACAGTTACGATGAAAATAATGACAACTGCTCAATTACCACTCGCCTGGCGCTGGCCTGGTTATCCAAGGAACAAAACATTCGATCTTGAAGCTGATTTTGAATTGATTTTCATCTCAAACACTACCTATTATAAATATACACCCTATGGGACGTCCAATAGTGTGGTTGAACAATATTTTGATTATAAAGATCATTCTTTGAAGTCCAGACGTTCTTTCATTGATCCCTTGATTTAACCATAACATTATTTGTTCATTATTCAACCCATATATTGATATAATTAGTAGAGCCTTGTAGTAAATCATGAGTTTGTTCTTTGGAAGCCAAAAACATATTCCAATATCTCTTGTATCAGCCTACGAGATCAAAACACAGAAAGATCATTGATCAAACACCAAATCTACTTTCACCAATTATCTTTCAGAGTTGTTAGAGTTTTGGGAAGAAGCGCTTAGAGTTCCAATGATGAAGAATGAGGTTCGTTCTTGGAAGACCACATGAGATAAATGATATCAGGAGTCGGGAGCTGGTGTAAGGAGCACGTAGTCCAGTAGGGCCAAGGTGATTACATGAAGAAGGGACTAAAGGTTAGTCGGGTCTGGACCATACTATAAATCTCATCATTTATGATGGATTGTTGACTGGCAAAGTACCTGAAGTTTTTGATCATTTGCAAAGGTTTTCTTCGTGATCATATTGTTGTTATTTTCTACTTTCAAAATGTGGTATTCAAGCTTAAGATAAATTGACTTAGTTGACCAAATCATGCAAAAACAATTACAAAGCAACTTGTTTTTAATTGTGCATTTCCGCTCGTTAGGGTCTAAATATTCGATAAATTAAAACTTTTAGCAGCGAACCCCTGAAGATGGTTCGGGACATAAACACGATACTTGGTAATGGAAACCTAAGCACAATTTCAATTTTTTAGTCATTACTACAAAGCCCTGATTTTCTTTTTTCTTTTCTACATTAGAATGAAAGTTGTTGGTACTTCTCGTGGTGTAACCACCATTGCGCCGTGGATCTGTGGAGATCACACATGGGCTGTGGAGATCCAGGAATGCACTCGAACAATAGTTCTTGGAATTGCAAAGGTAGAATAATACTTTTGTCATGGGTGTTTGAGTAGAAGTGTGAGTGTTTAGAAATGTGGGTGTTTAGCGAAAAAAAAGCTTCAAAAGCTTATAGATTTGTGTATTGAATGGATGTTAGTGAATACTGTGATATCCTATACAATTTCTATAATGATTAGTGTACAATGAGATGTTCTAATTTCTTCATCTATTTTCTTTCTTTGTCTCTGGTTTTTCATTGGTATTGTCTTTTCAAATAAGAGAATGGTAATGAGGTGTCCCCTCTGTGATGCTGCTGTGCACAACAAGAGGAAGTGTAGAGGCCAGGAACCATCTACTGTAAACAAATCTAACAAGTCTAGGAAAATTTCATTTTTTGTAACCATCATTATGTGTTGCTTAATGTCTTGCTTTTGAATGTTTTTAGCTCATAATGTGAATGATTGTTATTGACATCCAATAATTTTTTGATGTTTATGAAAAAAACATTTTAGTGCTATTTGACACTTTAGTTTCTATGAACGGGTTCAGTAACGTAGGGTTGTGATTTGCATCCTTCATCTTTCCAAGGTAATTTCGTGTGGAGTTACATAAACATGAGGTTTATATGCATAAGGTTTATAATAATCTAAGCTTGTGTATCACAACATTTTACATTTCCAGGGTTTTTTTTTGCAACCTTTTTAATGTTTAGGAGGGGTTTTAGCAATGAATTTGAGCTCATTTTGTGTCAATACTGCCCAATACCAATGAAAAATTAGAGACAAAGAAAGAATATAGATGAAGAAATTGGAACATCTCATTGCACACTAATCATTACAAATATTGTACAGGACATCATAGCATTCACTAACATCCATTCAATACACAAATCTATTATGGTTTTGAAGCTCTATTTTTCCGCCAAACACCCACATAGAAACCCAAACACCGAGTACCTAAGCCAAAAGCATTGTACTACTTGTACAGTTCCAAGAACTGTTGTTCGAGTGCATTCCTGGATCTCAAGAGCCAAGGTATGATCTCCACAGGTCCATGACTCATTGGGGGTCATACCAAGAGAGGTACTTGCAACCTCCATTCTGTTGTAGAAAGGAAAAAAGAAAATCAGGGCTTCGCAATAATGACTAAAAAATGAAATTGTGTATGGGTTTCCATTACCAAGTGTCATTTGCATGTTCAGAACCATCTTTCTGGGTTCGCTGCCGTCCACAAAGTCCCGTAAAGCTCAACATTGTATAATAATCGGTGATCTTTGTTTGTAAGTCACCAGAAGCACTGTAAAGGACTCGTGTTGGAGAGCTTGGTAACGGAGGATGTAGATTATTACTTTAGATCGAACCTTTACAATTATATCGCTTATATCCTCTCTCCTTTTAAATCCTCGTTTTTATATTTGTGCTTATTATTTTAATTAATCTATTTAATCTTTACTTGCTTGAATTTAGATTAATTTTTCGAAAAAGTTTTAATAACCAATCAAGCCCCTCTTGGTTAGTTATTCTTAGGCTATCACAACGCATTCCGTAAGGTAGGTGGTATTGGAAGGGTCAGACTTAAAATGTTGGATGGGACGGTTTAAACACTTGATGGAGTGAGATACGTTCTAGACTTGAAGAGAAATCCTATCTCTTTGACTACTCTTGATTCAAAGGCTACAAGTTCATTGGTAAAGGTGGAGTCTTAAATGTTTGTAGAGGTGCCCATGTTATGTTGGAGGGGCGCAAAGGTCCCAATTGTATGTCTTGCAAGGTTGTGCAGAATATTTGAATTTCAATCAACAAAGGTTTAGTACTTTGGTAGATATTCAGTTTGGTAAGTACTGTTGAAGTTTAGTTTGGGGTCCGTGTTAAAGAATACATCTCAATTGAGTTTAGACGTTATGGATACTCCCGCTTTGCCACCACTACTAGCGTTGCCATCATATTCAATTGTAAGAGACAGACCCAAAAGAAATATTAGTCCTCCACATAGGTACATGGAAGCTGATTTAGTTGCATATGCTTTAAGTGTGATTGAAGGTGTTGAGTCTAGTAAAGAACCTTCTACAAAAGAATTTTGTAGTGTTGATTCAGTTTCAGGGCGTCGTTTTGCCCTATTTGGTGATTGTTGATTTATTTTGTGATTTTGTTGCTCATGTTGATAGTTAGAGCAAATTCTGAGAACCCGAGGTGATTCTACTGAGCAGTGCTTGGATTCATTTACCCTATTTGGACTTTGTGGAAGAGGAGGAGAAGTTTTAGGTGAGAGAGTTTTGTAGAAAAGTCATTGGTTTATTCCTTCTAGTTGAATTTGTCTCTAAGTGCAGAAATTTTGAAACTTTCTTCGTTGCAGTAGAATTTGTGTCAAAGTTGAGATTTGTTATTTTGTGACCCAAATTTCGTTGGATGTTCATGGATTGATTTAAAAGAGGTGTTAAAGAGGTTTGGGAAGTCTTGAGACAAAATTTGGGCATTTGGAATTAATTTGGACAGAAACTCGGCACTTGGGCGCCATTGGAAGGGTTGTCGCCGCCGTTTGCCTACCGCTAGCTTACTGCTCGCACATCGCTCGACTGGTGTGAAGTTGTCGCTAGAGCGGTGATATATCATGGAAAAATTTGGTTCCTTCTTTTGACTCGGGTTTTGATCTTCTTTCCAACCATAACATATTCT
Organism: Fraxinus sp. D2006-0159; assembly: GCA_903798375.1. NCBI lineage: Eukaryota > Viridiplantae > Streptophyta > Magnoliopsida > Lamiales > Oleaceae > Fraxinus > Fraxinus sp. D2006-0159. Next base: position 4,616 of record CAIGRQ010023856.1, on the reverse strand, counting down.
TTTGGGTCCTATATATAGTCCACATGATTCTTGGCTTTCATATGACTTTGTATGACATAGAAACACAATATTTTATATTATTTTTCCATATTAATAAATTTTTCATTCTTCTGCAAATTGTTCTTGTGTTGTGATTGCTATTTCATATCGTGCCATATAATCTCGTTTCTTCTACTCCTAACAAGTGGTATCAACCTACATAATTCTTATTCAGATTTTAACAATTATTTTAATTATAATAGACCAATAAATAAATAAAATAACACATGTCTTGTAAGTTTATTGGAACTTTATACATATTTTAATTAAATTTCTAATAGAAAATAATTATCAAAATCCTAAGTATTCCAAATCAATAATGTTATGTTCATGGGCTACATTTGGCCTATGGTGAGTGTTTTTGTTGGAGTTATTTCTTTTGGAGTTTTAGTGGTTGAGCATTTTGTTGGAGTAGAATGGAAAACGAGAAAATACATTTTACCAAAGAAAAAGTTGCACATCTAAGCATGTCTAGGAGGTTATTTTAGAACAATGAATAGAAGAATAACATAATGAAAAGAATTAAAATAGCAGCCAGTTTATATTTGATGAATGGACTCTTGAAGAATCCAGCTAAAGCAGTTCTCGAACCAAACACAAAACAAGTGTTAATGGCCGAAAAACTTCTTGTTCATTTTTTTCTAGGTTTGAACCTGGAAAAAGGTGTTGTTTATGATAGTTGTATTAGTATGTCTAAATTTAATGTTTTGCTTAGTTGAAAAACAATATGAAAATAGTTCAGCAACAAACTACATTTTCTTCCAAGTTGTTATATTTAAGAAGTGGGTGCAAATGCTCTTTTGGTTATTTATACAGTGTTAAGTGCAAGTTGTTTAATCTATTTGCTACCACTTATTTTTATAACAGTTGCATACATTTGCAGATCAAAATTTGAAAGTCAACATTGTATGTAACCTTACAAACACCTTATGTTCATCTCATATCCTTGAACTAGATTGGACATACTTCAATTAAATGCGGATTTATTGTCACTTCCATAATTATCATTGTTGACCACAAAAAATGTGCCAATAGAATCCCCGCCACGTCTCCTCGACGTGGACATCACTTGTACACTAGAAGGCAAAGGCCACCGGTTGAGAAAAATGCCCGGTGACCGTTCGTACTCCAAAGTCAAGTCAACTGCCAGACGAAGAAAAATGAGTGCAAAAGAAGAACATGTGATTTAGATCAGATAGGGTTAGAAAACATATCTTATTATGAATGAAACTCATATATATATCGGAAAATGTAAATAGGCCACTTGGGTAATGGGCCGAGCCCAAGATGCAAATTGTTTAGTTTAATAAGCACAATCCAATGAATAGTCGATGCCACGTAATTTATTAGTGTAATAATAGTCGCCAAGTCTAACTCGTACATTCATGTACGGGCCGGACTTTGAAATATAAGCTCTCAAGCATACGAGGTCTTACAGATTACCTCAGAAATATGAATAGCTCCAATAAGCAAGGACTTACAAATTTCTTCGAAAATATACATCGATCCGAAATATGTGAGGACTTACAAATTGCCTCAAGAATATACACCGTTCCAATAAGTAAGGATTTACGAACTGCCTCAAAATATGTGCGAGCCTGAATAAGTGAGAACTTATGAATTGTCTCGAAAGATAAATGCTACATATAATTTGTCAAAATTTCAACAACATCTCCTCTATATATAGACTAAACCAACCTGTAATACAACATAATATCTCAACCGAACATATAAAATAAATCAAGATCCATTTGCCCTTCAAATTACTCATGACGATAAAGTGAATAATGATATATCACATTTCTCCAAGATATAATATGCAGAAAGCCTATCAAGTATCATAAAAGGTCATATGCTTGCACAACTTAATATAATAGTAGTGCTATAGTGAAGCAAGTAACATGTTGATAACGTAGATAATGTGACATACGTACTTTGCAACAGTGAAAATAGTGTCATGACATGCTAGCAATGATGTGGCATGCGTAATTGGCAGGAATAGTATAATGCATACGCTAGCAGTAATAATGTAATGATACAAAGATATTAGTATCACAATAGTCTCCCAAGTCTGAGTCGAATATCAATATACTGGTCGGACTTGGAATATAAGCCAATGTGATAATGTTGATGTAGAGATGAGACTAAATATATAAGCAGATGTGATAAGCTGATGCAGAGACGTTGCTCTGAATGTAAGTAGCAGAGGCGATGCTCTGAATATGTAAGTAACAGAGGCGATGCTCTGAACATAATTAGCTATAATAAGCTGACTGGTGGATGGTTCATCCCTACAGGGGATAGTGTAATAGCAGAAGCGATGCTCTGAATCTGTACGTAGCTATAATAAGCTGACATCCTTACATAGGGGTGGCGCATCAATGTCAAGGGTTTCTTCCATGGTATTTGATCCAGCCATGTGATGCTTTGTCTTCGTAGGTATTAAGGTGGGCCCACCCTTCTCCTTACAAAAGCGGTAAATAATATAAATTCTCTCAAGATTAGTAAATTTAACATTGCTGAAGCATAAACAAAGCTCTGAAAGATAGGCTGCTGCAATACAGTTGATGTTGAGGCATGATGAGCTCTTTGAAGATAAATGCAGTTGTAATGCAACATCTTGTAAGGTGAGGTATCTCACAGAGAGAGGAATGACTATCGAGCTAGTAACTCGTCTTGAACTATCGATGTCTTATATGATAGCCTCAAATAGAAGAGGTCTTATAACTTGGCTCAACGATAGTAAGAGGTAAGGAATAAATATCTCACAAGGCTAGAAATAATCATCTAGCGAGGTGATGAATAGATATTCTGCAAATAGATATCGAATTATCGGAGTCTTACAAACTGGTCTCGGAATGACGAGGTCTTACAGCTAGGCTCAAGGATAGTGAGAGAAGAGGAATAAACATCTCGTAAGGTAAAAAATAATCATCGGCCAGGCAGGGAATAAACATCCCGCGTATAGATCTCGAACTATAAAAGTCTTATAAACTGGCCTTGAAATGACGAGGTTTTATAACTAGTCTTGATGATAGTAAGAGATGAGGAATAAACATCTCGTGAGACCAAAAATAATCATCTAGCAAGGCGGGAATAAACATTCTGCGAATAGCTCTCGAACTATTGGAGTCTTATAAGTAGTCTCTGATAGATGAGGTTTTACAAATTGACTCGACGATAGTAAGTGGTGAGGAATACACATCTTGGGAGGCCAAAAATAATCATTGTGTGAGGCGGGGAATAAACATCCCGAGTATAGATCTTGAACTATCGGAGTCTTATAAACTGGCCTTGAAATGACGAGGTCTTACAACTAGGTTCGACGAAAGTAAGAAGCGAGGAATAAACATCTTGTGAGACCATAAATAATCATCTGGCTAGGCGGGAAATAAACATCCCACGAATAGCTCTCGACTATTAGAGTCTTATAATCAGTCTCTGATAGACAAGGTCTTACAACTTAGCTTGATGATAGTGAGATGCGAGGAATAAACATCTCGTGAGGCCAGAAATAGTCTCTTCATTTTATCAAGGAACGAGGATTCCAAAATATGTCGCATCATTCTTTATTCAAGGAACGAAAACTCCAATATACTGCATCTTCCTTTATTCAAAATGATGACTCCAAGATGCTACCTCTTCCTTTATTCAAGGAATAAGGACTCCAAAATACCATCTCTTCCTTTATTTAAAGAATGAGGACTCCAAGAAATACCGCCTCTTCCTTTATTCAAGGAACATGAACTCGAATATACTACATCTTCCTTTATTCAAGGAATGATGACTCCAAGATGCTACCTCTTCTTTTATTCAAAGAATGAGGACTCCAAGAAATACCACATCTTCCTTTATTCAAGGAACGAGGACTCTAAGATATACAGCCTAACAAGGAATCCAAGAAATACCGCCTATTCTTTTATTCAAGGAACTAGGAGTTCAAGATGACGCATCTTCCTTTATTTCAAGAAACGAGGACTCATAGAATGTTGCCTCGTGCGACCATTTTGGATAGAAAAGAAGTAAATTAAGAATTATACTGTCTTTGTTTCTTACTTGTGTAGTCAATATTGTAATTTCCAAAATGGACTTCTATTTTTGGGTAGCATCTTCACAAATTGTCAAAGCCAGGCCATCAAATTTATGATACCATTTTAAAATAAATGATTGTTGGCAGTAGAATTTTGAGCTGCTGGAGGAGAGTCCATCTTGAAGAGAAATGGCAGGCCTCATAAATCTTCTCAATCTCTGCTTTCCATTGTCTTTAACATAGAGACAAGAGAGCATAATAAATTGGATCATAGGACAAGAGAGCAAAAAAATCTGGGCTAGATCACCAATCCAAAAATAAAAGGACCGTTTCATAATCAATGACATCCCAATTGCATTTTGTAAATGTAGAAGTGAGAATGAATTATAGTGGCCCAAAAATTAAGTCAATGCCATGGAAAATAAATGGTAGGCCCAATCCACAACCCCATATAGAACACATATTTGCCTGGAAAAAATTCATGGGTCAGGTATTATCTTTCATGAAATCAAAAATCAGGCACCAATGTTTAAATTTACAAAATTCA
>CAIGRQ010023824.1:0-17635 GCA_903798375.1 Fraxinus sp. D2006-0159 | reverse complement strand
AAATTGATTATAATTGAATAATTGTGGATTTATTAAAAGTAGGGTGGGCTTTTAGAATTTTATGGGCCTAGACTTTGAATTAGTGAATTTAATTGGGCTGATTATTTAAATCAACCCAACCCATTATTTATTTTATTTTATTTTTTTATGTCTACAATAGTATCAAGAAAATTTACTATCTACCTTCAAGAAAGATGCGATGAGGGGGCAACACTCAGACCGTGGTGCACGTAAGAGAAAAAAAAAAAAGACAATTAGATCATTGTTATATACATTAGAAATTTGAGAAAATTATTTAGATCTAGATTGAGAGAATTAAATCTTATAAAAAAAATTTAATTTCTTGGTATAATAAATTATACTCCTCTTTAACAAAAATCTTGATTGTTGTGTGATCCATTAATTTTATATTGTCCATATTTTCTCCTCTTTAATTATTTGACCGGATTCTCAATAAAGTGGAATCAAAGCGATTCTGATTTTTTTTTTTTGTTGGTTTATAACAGGCATCATGGCCATGGTAAATAGAGTTTATTCCTTGGTTTACTGCCCTAGACGGCGACATGCTTTGATGCGCGGAAGAAAGGATTTACCACGGTACTTGTCCATGGTATATAACTACTATTTAGGATACATTATTTGCAACCGATAGTAAGAAATTTCACAAGTACACGATATCGTGAACACGTAATAAAATAATAAATAGAGTATTATTCTTACGAGGACTATGTACTTAATCTAAATTCAACTAATACCAACTCTAATCAAATAGTCAAATTTATATGAAGAATTAATACTAATTAAATAATTAAACTAACTATTCTAATGAGCAAATTATTAAAACTTTTGTATATTTAGATTAGATGAAATGATTACTATGACTTTGAATCCCCCTTATTACTTCATTTTAATCAATTCATTATTAAGATAATATGTATGCATTCTCGTTGATAATGTTTCTCAATTATTTAATAATATCTTTTGAGTAGAATTAAATATATATTCTCATGTGATCTTCTTATATCTCTATGAAAAATGAACATGAAAGCATGCAATAAAATACCAGAACGTCTATTGAAATCATACAAAGCACAAGGGTATATTTTTATTCTTTATCGAACATCACAATGGTGGTTATAAGTGCTATCTATCCTATTCTCTCTTTCAGTAACAATAAAACTCACAAATCAATCCAATCAATAATCAAGTAAATGAAAAGCATTAAACGTAATAAAAATCATCCAAAACAAACACATATTGGACGTCAAAATATTGAAATTATATTAAAAACTTCATAACCAGGGTTCATCTATATTTTGGTGAATAGAAATCTAGACTAGCATTACAAGAAATCATGTTTAATTGATAGAGCATCACCCGGATTATTGATAAATGAAGAAGAAGAAGAGAAATTTTGAATCTTTTCAATGATTTTTTTATTTATCTTTAGTCGTGCCTTCTTTTCTTTGCCAAAAAAATCAAGATTGGATCCTCAAAATATTGTAATATTATAATTGCCTCTTAATTCTCCCAAAAGAATAACAAATTCCCCCTTTTTATTGCAACAATTAGGGTTCATTTGATTGCAAAAATGGAATTTGGGTGGAAAGAAAATGAATTTTAGAAAATTAAATTGTCTAAAACTTGTTTTACTGGAAATTGTTAATTAATTGTATTTGATTGGTATAATTTTTCACTTGAAAAATATTAAAATTTTGGATCTTTCGATATTCGTTTGACTTTATTTTTCATAAAAATTGTCCGTTAAAGTAATATAATTTGTTACAATTAGAGATAGAATTTATTTTCATTGCAAAAAAATAAAAATAAAAATAAAAAAGTTGCCTAGAAAAGCTTTTCCCAACAAAGTGATGGAAAAAACTTTTCCTCAAAAATCAAGAAAATGTGAGCATGTGGTGAAAGATGAAAACCCAAATCCACGGAAAATTTGGGCAATCAAACATACAAAAATGTGGAAAATGAAATTTAATTTTTATCTTACATGAAATTGAAGTGCAATCAAACATGGCCTTAATGTTTAATATGATGCAAGAATTCCAAGAAGTTGTGCCCAGGAAACTATAAAATTTCTAGTTAGAATGACACCATGCGCTTGCAATGCTTTGACCAACACGCCCGCATCTTAGGCGGATCTGGCTCTCGAGTTTTGGAAAAAGGGTGCCGCGCTCGCCACTTCAACTTTTCAAAATTGTGTATTTTGGTCCCCAAATTTGATCATTTATTTCCTTAAGCCCTTTCTGTGCAATTTTCGTCCTTTAGCTTCAAATTCTATCCAACTTATCTGTATGATCTTTAATCAACATTTGGTGGTCCGAATAACCTATTAGAAATTTGTAATTTAGTCCCTGAACTTTGAAAATCCAAATTTTTCGTTGATTTTTATTCCTTTCTTTCAATTTCAGTTCCGATCATCGTGTTTTACCTAAAAAAAATAGACAAGAGATTAGATCATAATTAATCACAAGAACTCGTAAACGTCTATATTATCTACAACCATACATAAATCGTGGTGAGGCCGTAGCAAATACTTTTTTTTTTTTTTTTAGACAGCCCATATGCCGTGGAAAATCTTTTTGTTACACCATTTAACACTGGAGGTCTCAAACCGTAATTAGGCAATGGTAATACTATTTGCGACGGTCACTCTACTCTATCGTGATGGTTAGTTGCCATGGCAAAACTGAACTCTCTTTTAGTGTGTGAAATTGCAATCTTTAGAGAGAAATAAAAAAAGAAAAAAATTTAAACATATAACTAAAATATTAAGGATCTTAAAGCACGAATAAAGATTGGATATAGCATTTAAATATGCCAAATATCTGAATATACGGGACGCAAATTGCGTTTGCAATGAAAACCCATCACTTTGGTTTCCTAATATTTTGTGCTTGCAGATATCATATACCAAATGTTAGTTGTTGAAGGGCTCCATGAATTAACCAACTCGATATTTCGTATGTAAAGTTATTCTCGAAGCCCTTGAGGTTGAGGATGTTGGAAATTGGTATTAAAATGTTGGTTTTTTGACCAACTTTGATCTAGTCTTGTTAACTTTTTACATTTAGTTGCTCAGAAAATGAATTTGGGACAAATTTAAGAAATTAAGGTTGAAACTAAGGTCCTTTGAACGTGGAAATTGTTAGAAATCAAAATTATAATATTGTGAAACATTCTAATTGGATTTTGACACATGCCATAATTCGGGAGCAACACGTAATCGAATATTCTAGAATATGTTGGAAAGTTTGCCATTTTCTGACACATTTGACATTTAAAAAAAAAAAAAAAAAAGTTGTATTTTCGTTCAATACATTTTTACGAACACATTTTTCTGTCAAGAAGGTGATAAACGTTAACGCGCAACTGACAAAATCCTTTCCAAATTATCGTGTCTTTTCAAACAGTTGCTTCTTTTCAAAACACAACTTTTTGGATAATATATATAGAGCCCATATGATTGCTAAATTGGTTACTTCACTTTCAACCATTTATGTTATGTCTATTGGACTATCAATTCGTCAAAAAAGACGAACCCGAAGTTCCATAAAATTATTATTTTTGCCTTCATCACTTCCGATCATCGAGTTTTACCTAAAAAAAATACGCGAGATTAGATCATAATTAATCACAAGAACTCTTAAACGTTTATATTATTTGCAACCATACATAAATCGTGGTGAGGCTGTGACAAATACTTTTTTTTTTTTTAAGACAACCCATATACCGTGAAAAATCTTTTTGTTACACCATTTAACACTAGAGGTCTCAAACCGTTACTAGGCCATGGCAATACTATTTGCGACGGTCACTCTACTCTATCGTGATGGTTAGTGCACTTTCAACCATTTATGTTATGTCCTTGCACTTTCTTCATCCATAGAACCTAGGTTAATAACCTAAATTGTCCTTTGCTGCATGTCACTAAAACGAGTGGTACCCGCATAACCAAACATTTCTGCATATGGGGGCATAATCCTTTGCAAATGGTAACTTTCTCTATGGAAAGCTTGGAAATTAAAATCTCTATTTCCTTGCTTATTGAATCCTCTAATGGTATACTTACCTAAACCTTTATCCATGACATGGACATGAGCGTCGCCACCTATGACTAAATCAATGGTGGCTCCCGTGAATAACGGGCATTCAAATTCTTTGGACAACTCTTTGAGGGTCTCACAATTGAAAAATGGGAGCCATCAAAACCTTCATCCAGTTCCATCCTCTTCTCTAGATCGAAAGGGACAAAACGATTTTCATCATAAAACACAATTTCTATCATTGGATTTCATGAACAACACCCGTCTCTATCAGGAATGTGATCATGCTCTTACACCAAATTAATATGATAGACTAAAACATGAAATTAGAGACGAACACGAATAATCCTATATATAAACATGTTGAATCATCAAGAATAGATTGAGTCTATAAATCAATTATTCGTGATTCATGCACGAATATCGAATAATTGATCTTGATCGATAAAATCGTTGATTCCAAAGAACAATTATGTTGGATATAAACAATTGAAAAAATGTAAGTTCTCTCATTCTTATTTCAATAACAACCAAAAAACAATTAATTTCTTAACCAATTTAAAAGACCCAAACAGTCTTATTTATATAAAAAAAAATAGAATTATATTCTCTAAGGAAATTTCAAAATACCATAATAAAAACTCTAATCAAAGATATATATTACATATAAAACTATCTTGAGAACTTTGATCAAAGGAAAAAATCTAAGACTATCAGATAATTCTAAAATCCTGAAATTGTCAAAACATAGAATAAATTTCATATTTGGATTGAATCAGTTAGATTCTCAATATTTTGACTGTGTTACTTATCATCCCACATTATTGTGCTACATCATTAAATCTGCTGGATCACTAATCCCAATAAAAAATAAAATATTGTAGTTGTCAGTTTGTAAATGAAATATTTTACTTAGGTATAGCACCAACAGTTGAGTTCTTTCTTTCGTTAAAAAGAAAACATGCTATATGCATATATCTGATCCACTACTAGCCAAGACATTTTTGTAGGTAGGAAAGAAGCTGCATGGTGGATAATAATGCCCTGATTTGGTGATCACGATCCACCAATCTTGTACTTAGCTAGTGCTCATTATATTATTTACCTTCAACTTATACATTAAAGAATTGAGAATACTATACTATTGTTATCTGGACGTTGATTTGGTGTCGCCAAAAAGGGAAATTCTGCGAAATTTTCTATAACCTGAAAATTTTTAAGAAGTGACAATGATAGTGATGTCAAAATAGGAGGGCAGTCCGAGTCCAGAGCAATCCAACTCGTTAAAAACTCGGATCGAAACTATCATAGCTCGCTTCGGGCCAGTTTAAGGGTTTTCTATACAGTGACCTATGAGGACTGGTAAACTCAACTCGTTTACCTAAAAAATTGTACTGTTACTAGTAAATTCTAGTTGTAGTGCTTATTTCTATTTTACAATCATTTAAATAGTGTTGTCCGCAAATATATCAATGAGAATACCTAAAGTTTAATTATGGATTAAAAATTACTGTTTGGCCTAACTTGGCCGGATTAGCCTGCAAATACATAGGTTTGCAGGATGGTATGGTCCACATATTTTGAAAACGGTTCAGGCTAGCCCCGTACCATATTTAAAGATTAAAATCAGATTTTTAAGGCCGATACATATTTAAGCTGGGCTTACATGCACGTGGTTCAGCCTCGATCAAGCTTGACACCTACATATTGAATCCCATCTAGTGGAAACTTAGAAGTGCTGTTAGGGCAAAGAACCCCTTGAACATTCTTACAAGTACAACCCATTATGTCGAGTATATATGGCTACTATCTGCCCTTAATTCTTCCCAACTACCAAAAAGGATCACATAGTCAAGAGAAAGTTTGCATCATCTCTAGTTCGAATAATATGACCCACAAACAACACTGTCTTTCTTTACCTCAGTATTTCCTAATTCCTATTATCACCGTCCTGGCTTGAGTATTGGAGGGTTTTCCTTGGGACGACTCATAGCCCAACATTTTTTAAACGCTTAGTTACGGTTTCACTATTTTTGCGAAAGAGATACCAAGGAGATAGTGTTGTGCAAGAGTTCTATTTTCAGTTAATTTGTAATTTATGAAGATGGTAAAACAAGAGAAGAGCCAAGCAAAATTGTGTGGAGCATCAAGTTCTGTTGACATTTGTGCACGACTTGTAAGGCTAGCAATCTTTTGTTGTTTCTTATGTAAGAAAAACCTAGAAATGCAGAACTAAACGAAAGTGTGAAAGAATAAAAAACTATTTCCGGTTAGGGCAAATTATTCACAGCTTGGTTATTCCTCTTGAGTACTACGAAAAAAAAAATGCACTCTTTTGCTTTCCATTCAAGTTCATGGAGATCCCATTTTCCAGCAAAATTTAAATACTTTTTACGGGAATCTTTTGCAAACTTCCCAAACGAGCAAAGGCCTGAATGCTTTCTCTTCTCCCATAACTCGCGGACAGAGATTCATTGCTGCAAGAAAGCAAGCTTAGAAATCAATGGGTCTCTTTGAACGTCCATTACACGAAGACAGCCCAAAGAAAGACTTTAACACTTTCATCTTCAGGTTTATGCTGCCGTAACCTTTGAAGACTGCACGTCAGTCAGTCGACTCCCATCCTTCAAAAGGATTATCGAACTTATTTAGGGAAACATGGGTAATCTCAGACGGTCAGAGAAGAAAAGATTTTATGAAAGTAGGTGTTGAACTCATAAGAGCAAGAGGTTCCAACCGAAAGGGTGTGTCCACAAGATCTATCAGAAAATACCATATCCTGTATATAAATCATACAAGAACTTTTTAGCCATCTTTTGGTCTTTTCTTCTGAAAGAATAATTTAGAAATACGGTACTAAAATTAAAGACATAAAAATGAACACAACCTTTTCGGGCTGATTGTAAAACTATGGTAGAACTAACAATTCATTACAAAATTCGTTATATAAACCATAGTTATATAAGCTGCAGTTCTTGATCTTGTTTTCAGCCTAACACCTCACAAATCGAAGAGAAAAATAGAGAATCATAAAAGTACAGAGATTACAGAAAAAAAACACACACAAACACAAACACAGAAATTTAAGGCTGCTGCTTGGAGTTGGAGGGCAGGTAGGTATGACACTGTGGTAGAAACCAAAGCCTGCATGCCCTAATTCTTAGCACTTGCTGTGATATCAAGCGCCTCGAACCTGCTGAATTTGTCGAAAATGCTTTTGAGCCATCACATTACTTTCAGTTGCAGCATCCTTTTTCATGTCTTGTGACACAGTTTCATCTCCATCTGGGCTCTCAGATTTGATAACAAGTGAAAGAACATCAAGAATACATGCCACAAGGGGAATTGAAGCCCAANCTTGCTGTGATATCAAGCGCCTCGAACCTGCTGAATTTGTCGAAAATGCTTTTGAGCCATCACATTACTTTCAGTTGCAGCATCCTTTTTCATGTCTTGTGACACAGTTTCATCTCCATCTGGGCTCTCAGATTTGATAACAAGTGAAAGAACATCAAGAATACATGCCACAAGGGGAATTGAAGCCCAAGAACTTGTAGATGCAGTTTGATCTTTATTCATGGTACAAATTAAGTTGATCAAATTTGGTATACAGAATATATATGGTCGAAGAATATTGAAGATGATTGCTTTATACTGACGGAGTAAGCCGAGAAGAATCAGTACTTATAAATGGGTGGGGGAGGGAATAACATTGTTAAAAATCTAATTCTTGCATTTCTTGCTTAGCAAGTTCTATATAGGTCAACTTAGTCACCTCCAATAATTGATGAACGGCACTTGGTGTACAGGGACCTGATTCACAGGTCTGTGCCAGGCAAGATAAGGTGGGGTCTGTGCTATTTTTTTTTTAAAATGAACCATGTCATTGTAAAAAAAAAAAAGTTGTCAAACCTTTTTACAAGTAGAATTATTGTTTCGATCGCGCTACTTGTACAGAAGATTGACTGCAATACTGACTTGACTGTCGTGTGTTCGCGGTCGCTTCCACCACATCGGAAAAGGCCACGAGTGACTAATGGTGTGCTATCGTGAGCAACGAGGAGTATACGCGAAAACTTATTCTGTTGGCCACGTGTCCGAGCCACTTTTCGAGGTCAACAACTTTTACAGCCAATGATATTTTGACAACACTACAGATGTCAACTATCAATGTATAAATGACGTAATCCAAGTAAAATATTTACGATCGCGCTACTTGTACAGAAGAGTTTGACACCTTCGTTGACAGAAAGCCACGTGGCGGCCCCCTATTGGGGGGGCGCCTGCTGCGGGGCCCCTGCCGCAGGCGCCCCCCCAATAGGGGGCCGCCACGTGGCTTTCTGTCAACGAAGGTGTCAAACTCTTCTGTACGAATAGATTAATTCTTATTGTTTTTACAGGGCATTATGAATAATGCCCTGTACACCGGGCATTATTCATAATTGATACGATCCCGTGACTAATGGAATAAAAAAAAGTTAGTTTCTTGCTTACCAAGCTCATATGTTTTCTTTCTTTTTCTTTTTACAAAATATGCATGATATTTTATTCAATCAACAACCACATATAACATTAACGAAGTGGATAAACCAACCTTAATCCTCAAAAATAGGAAAAGTATGTTGTGCTAACGCATGTACTACTTTATTAATGTCAAAATTACGTAATAACTACTAATTAGAGAAATTTATATGTGTGTTGATTAAAGTAGAGACTTTGCCCTCCATTTCATCTGGTAAAAGTCATTTTTTTTTTTATCAATAATGCCTTTGTCATTTCATCCAATAGCACTCCATTAAATAGGAACAACTTTGACACCTAGGCATCCAGAGACGAGGAAGGGCGTAGTAATCAACGAAATGCTTCGGGGTATTGAAAACAAGCATAGATTCGGAGATTATAAAATCTTGGGAAATATGTTTTAAAAAATACTATTTCTTTCTTGTCGATTACACACTCTCACAATGTGTTCTATTAAATTTTTTTTAAAAAGTTAATAGTGCATAGCAACATTGAAAATAGCTATTAATTTACGTATAAAATTATATAATTATTAATTCAATGTTATATTGTAAATACAGTGTTCTAAAAATCTCGTCTAAGCTACAAGTTCAGGCAAAACACATCGCTTTGTGTCTAGACACTTTTTTTTTTCAATGCTTAAGCAGCTCAATTTTTTCTACCTCTCTTTTGTCTTCCCTAGAGTCGCTTTATTAGTTTTTGTTTTTATTTTTATTTTTTTAGAAGTCTTTTATTTGACTTTAACTTATTAATTTTTTTATTTTCAAAAAATTTTCATTTGACTTTAATTTCAAACTTTGAAAAGATTTCATTTGTACAAAAAATAAAAATGATTTTATCTAAATAGTTAAATAAGATGTAAGTTATAATGCTATCTACATTATGTAACTCGTTATTTTATTGCAAACTCCAAAATGATGTATGAAGTTCCTAAAAAGCTATTAAGTATGTCTTGTCTAGTTGAAAATTGAAAATATGAAAAATATTTTAATTTTTTTTTGAAAACTGTATAATTGATTAATGGTGAGTTTTATTAAGTAAATATATTATTTCATAATTTTATATATTTGATATGTATTATTTTAGTAATTAAATAATTTTTAAAATGATTAAAAATTTAAAATAATATTAAAAATAGGAAAACGTTTTTTTTTTTTACGTCTAAACCTCGCTTAGTCCAGCTTAAGCTCGTAAAGCATGAATTTTCCCCTCAATTCCTAACAAGACTTTACGTTTTTTAGAACATTGTGTAAATATGCAGAAGTTGTGAGTAAAAACCTTGACAAAGCTTTTGTAGGTTTAAAATAGGCTAAAAACATGAGTAATAATGTTAATGACTTTAGTGTACATGAGCAATTTAGGTAGCAGTAGAGTCCATATTTCACAAGATCACTGGAAAAAATAAAAATACATTTTATTATCAATTGTGGAGTTTTGACTCTACAAATTGATTGTAAACATCACCCGCAATGAATGGAATAATCCAATAAGTACACAAGAATGGAGAAAAATTAAATTATTTAGAAATAATATATAACTTCAGTTATTAGAGGAACGCGTCTTTCCCCTTTTTATTTTATCGATAGGGGGCTTGAGGGACTCTGAAAATAAAAGTCAGGCAATCGCTTATCTTGTACAATTTTGCAAAGAAATAACCCACGTATTTCTTGAGAAGAGATGGGAAAATGCTCAATATCATTTGATTGAATACTTGACCCAACCCCTTTTTGTTTGAAGAAACCCTCCACTTCAATTGGACAAATGATATTAATAAACAATTCATCTCAACTCGATTATGCACAATAAGTCGTAAGTGATGCGACAAGTAACGCTTTTAAAAATGAAACAACACTAGAACACGCATTCAAGCCTAATTCGATTATTTTAATCATGTTTGAATAAGCTCAAAATGTTACTACTAATAAGTAAATAACCAATTTTTCAACTTAAATCATTTTTTTAGAAACAAAAGTTGAAAATAAATAACTTGGAATGAAGAAATTTACCGTATTTATTATATTCAAAACTGACGCGTTCAGTTGAGAGCCAAGTAACTTAGTGACGGTCCAGTTTTAGTCAATTTAAAGAAGAGGATAAAAGTTTAGTCATCGAAGATGAAGAAATAGGACCCTTTTCTTTGGAAAAAAAATAGGCGGCTGGGCCCTTTTCTTTGAAAAATAAGGCACCCGAGATTCCTTTTGGTTTTTAATAATCTTTCTTAATTAATCATCATCGTTGAAAAATTAGGTTGTAAATATTAAATTTTTTAGTAAACGACAATTGTATCATTGTGTCTCTAATTTTTTCCTATAAATATAGAATTTTTGTCTCATTATAATATACACAAATCTATTAATTTCTCTACTTTTTTCTCTTTTTTTCTCTTTTCATAACATGTTATAAGTACGATTCTCTCAAAATCGAAGTGAATTCGTTAGAATGTAATAATTTTTATGAGTATAATCATCTATCACGTGAACCAAAATTAATTTAGTGACATGTAAATTTTTCTATATACATATGTATAATGACGAAGTTGCTTCTTTTTCTGCTTTTTTCATTTGTATGCATATTAATTCTAATTCACGTACGCATGTGTGGCCTGTACACATTAATTCATGGTTTAGTAAGTAAATTTATACTTTAACAATAATTCATGTCTTTTGATTCATACCCAATCAATTATGCCACATATCATTCACACATTAGTTTCTCCTTTAATTCTACCTTTAAATTTAGTTGGAACTCCTGGATAGCTCAACAAAACTACAGATTTAAGATGAAAGATTTGGCAAAAATCAAATTTTGTCTCAGGTTGTAAATTGAACATTTTTCAGAAAGATTATTTGTTTATCAATTTAGATATAAAGACTAAGACTTAAAACATTTTTTATATTGATAAGGCACGTCCATTGTCATCACCTATGATTGTTCGATCACTTTGTTCGATCACTTGATGTAAAAAAGATCTATTTCGTCCACATAGAGATGGAGAAAAGATTTTTGATCTTGAAATACTATATTTTAGTGTAATTGTAGCATTAACTTATCTTGCAAATTACACCCGAACCGACATAGCTTTTTCTATAAATCTCTTCACAAGATATAGATCTACATCAACTCAAAGACATTGAAATGGTGTTAAACATATTTTTGTTATAATAGGGTGAATAATCTTAGAGGATCCAAAGATAAGCGTTTTTCATTGAGTAATATTATTCGCAGTTAGCGACTGCGATAATTATCTTAAGTGACGCTTTGTTATTCGAGGCATAAACTTGTTATTTAAGGCAACATAATTACTTGTTATTTAAGGCAACAAAATAACAGAAAATTGATATATCAAATAACAAACTATCACATAATATGCCATGTAAGGTAATTACTGCCGTCGTCGACTACAAATAGTATAATTCTTTTTCATCTATCTAGTAGTTGCAATTGCTTTGCATCATTGTACGATGATTCTTTATTGAATTCCACGTAAACTTCTGTCCACTTATATACTGCACTTCTTTGTCTTCTTGTTTTGAGTGTTTTCTTTGTCTAAACTTATGCACTAACATGAGCAAGTTCACTATCAACCACAAATATTCAACTTTCTGTAATTACAATCTGCAATTGGTAGGAGAACTTCTTGTTGGAAATTTGACTATCGCAATCGAAAGAATAAATAAAAATAGCAGAAAATGAAAAGCTGAAGATGAAGCGAGATATGTCAAAACAAATCTCCTTAAGACGGATTTTTCCCCCAACAATGTGCAAACGGGATTATGGACGTCTGTCTCCCAAGATACAACATTTCTTCCAAAATCAATATTGCACAATACCAACCTTGTCGATCGAATCAAGAAATGATCGTACTCGAACAGAATATATATATGAAAGAACAGAATATATATATATATATATATCTGTGTGTGTGTGTGTGTGTGTGTGAGAGAGTGAGAGAGAGAGACTGTATAAGTCTTCGGAGTCTTCGGCTTATGATGATAAAAACCCAAAAATGGAGACTGAGAATCAATCAATCACTTGAACAGTTGCACCATCTTCCGTTAATCCTTTGGATTTTCTTGAATTTTTTCCTTTTATTTCTCTCTCACTCTCACATACGCACTTCATATTTGTGTCTACCCTTTTTAAGCTCTATGCCCCTCTCACCTCCAACCAAAAGGTTCTCTGAGTTTTTTCCAAATTTATAGACCATCCATCCCTTTTTATCACACTGCAAAGTCTTTGCTTTTTCTTCTTTCATTTTCATATTCACAAATTTGGCAAATCTTTCAAAAACTTGCTCCGCAGGTTAAGAACTATAATTTTTTCCTTTTACTTCATCTTCATCTCATAGATATTCTTTCTCATAATTAAAACATTTATGACATCTTCTGTAGTAAGGAATACTATGGATATGAAAGAAAAGATTTCGAGATCTCGGTCGTTTCGTCCTGTCTATTACTGCATACCAATTTTGCACTTACTCATCTCTATTCAAGAATATTTATTTCGTACGTGCATCATTTTTGATATAGTTCTCTTGATTTTACCAGGTGTGTGAAAATGGTGAGAGGAAAAACTCAGATGAGGCGTATAGAAAACGCCACCAGCAGGCAAGTGACCTTTTCCAAGAGAAGAAATGGGCTGCTGAAGAAAGCATTTGAGCTTTCAGTTCTTTGTGATGCTGAGGTTGCACTGATTATCTTTTCTCCCAGAGGCAAACTCTATGAATTTTCCAGTTCAAGGTAAGATCTATGTGTTTTTGGTAATTCAATTTACAAAAGAATGCTATTTTTTTATGCTGTTTTGGAATTAATGATTCAGTTTCTTTGTGGGTTTTATAAAATGATCAAACTTGTTGAAGTCTGAATCAGATCTTATAGATTATCCACCTGCAAACTCTTTTATTTGCTCATTTCTGGCTGATCAAGATGATATTTTCTTTATTGTTCCTTGTTAGGGTTACAAATTTTTCTAACCAAAAAGAAGTATTTTCCATATGGGGTTTATATTCTACTTATTTTGTGCCGTTCAATATTAGAATTAAGCTTACACTTTGATTAAGATTCCATTAATTACACAAAAAAAAAAAAAGAGGGGCAGTACTGATGCTGGATTTTGTTACTCTCTTATATAAAAAGTCAACCAACTGAGCCTTTCTTCGAATTATTTTTGAAGCCAGTTATGTGAATACTTATTTTATGACTACGTTATTTCATCGCTATACGACGAGAAAGTAACCGTTTTATTAAAGTATGGGAGTACACATACTCTTGTTACTAAGGTCTGAATCTCAGTGTCCTACAAGAAAACTACAGAAAACAATCAATTATTTTTGTGTACTTAAAAATGAGTCATTTCATGTGATTTTTGGGCTTAATTTCTTTTCATAAGAAATAAGTGAACTAGTCTCCCAAATTTCAGGTGTTTTGACTCCTTGAAATCTCAATCTCCCTTTTAATTTTGCCCCATAGCTCATAAGATTATGCTTAATTAGATTATGATTTTGCTAAGGGATAAAATCTCACGTCAAATAAAGATGAAAATATAGATCATTTATAAGAGTTTGGGTCACTTATCTTAATAAAGTTGACATTTTAAGATGTCTTAACATAGTATCAGAGTCCATTAAACTTCAACGAGCGATTCGATCAGAACAAGAGCAGTCTTATTCTTTCATTGTTTGATCCTCATTTTTTTCAAAATACATTTTTCTCCATTCTTTCCAACTATATATTCTTCAAAAAAATAATATTACACGTAAATTCAAAATTTTTACTTATTTTTTAACCACACATTCTTCATTAATCTACTATTTCAAAATACATTCTCAACAAAAAAAAAAAATATGGGGCTCAAACAAAGTTCGAGTTTTTTGAAAATTAGAAAACCTAATTCTATATAGCCCCCGTTTGACACCCATTAATTTCTCTTTCTCTTTCTCCTTCTCCTTCTCATTTTTCATTTCAACCACAAATTCTTCAATAAAATAATATTACACAAAAAGAAAAAAAAATTCTTCACTTTTCAAACAGGGGCATAATGATCAAGAGCAATAAAATCACAGTCAGGAAATAAAGACACAAAAAACTTGCAATATTTATAGAGTTTCGTGTCAATGTAAAAATACGTCCTCTCCTCATCCATCGATATAATAATTTAGCCCCCGTTTGACACTCATTAATTTCTCATTCTCATTTTTCATTTCAACCACAAATTTTTCAAATAAAATAATATTACACACCAATCAAAAACTTTTCATCACTTTTCTATCACACATTCTCACATCAATCACTATTCCAAAATTTCTATTCTCCTCAAAATGAGTTTCAAACATGGACCTAATACGATAAAAAGAAAAATTGAACACCCTGTTTTCTCGTACTTCGTAATTAAACTCCATAATCGTAATTAAGCTCCATAATTTAACATAATTGACCTGTTTTGGGGGGAACTCGTTTTAGCAAACCCGTGACATCTTTAGTATGATTCCCCTTGGTGCTCAATAATAAAACTATGTGGCATTAGTAAGTTTAAAGTTGAACAGCAACAAGTATGGAAGCCAGTTGGATTATTGTACTTGGTTTTGTATTAACTGTCTTTGATCAAGAGACTATGCTCCACAGTTGCTCCCTTTCTATGATGCCTATTGCCTAGAGAATCTTTTCCGCAGAAATGCTTGTACGGATTTTCATCCATAATGCTGCAGATCTCTAATCACTATGTAAAGTGTAAACTCAAATTTATTTTAGTGAAGGAAGTAAAGAATATCCCATTAAGTAGGTGTTCGGTGGGGATTAAAATTAGATTTTTTTAGTAGATTGTGATAGAAGTTTTTGAAATGTGTAGTTGAAAAGCTGTGAAACTCATGAAAGAGAAAGATATGGTTAATATTAATTGTTTGACCTTGATTTAGATTAAAATTTAATTTTAATTTGAAACAAACAGGGCCTAAAAATCACCATTTTTCCTTTTCTTCGCCAACTTTTTGAAAGAATATATTCCTCTTGCTAAACTTGTTGTATACTTAGTCCATGTTCAGTGGAGATTAAAATCAGATTTTTCAGTAGATTTTGATAATATTTGAATGAAATGTGTTGCTGAAAAATCGTGGATTCCAGAAAATATGAGATTAAAATTAAATGTTAACTTTTACTTAAAATAAAATCTAAATTTTAATCCCTACCAAATGGAAACTTAATCTATCTCGTCGGTCTCGTTTTTTACTTGAAAAATATAAAGATAAAATTTAGTATAAGTCATGCCTATAGTTGCGAATTTGAAAAATAAAAAAGATAAAACTCTTCCTCGACATTTAATTCAATTTACTCTTGTCTAATCATGAATGAATATTTTTCAACTTGAAAAATAAAAATATAGTACCCTATCTCGGTGTTTAGATTTCATTTTATTCTTATCTAATCTCGTCAATCGTTTCAACTTGAAAAATGGGAAGATAACAGATAACTCTCATGGTAGTGTCTACATCAAAATTTACTCTCAAGTCATCCCTGTCAAGTATGTTTGCATTGGATATCATTTTTGACTTGGAAAAATGAAAAGATAAAACCTTTCCTTGGGTGATATACTTTCTATAGCGTGCGCATGAACGCCATAAAATTAGTAACGGCGTTCTCTATACAACATACTTTGCACGCCGTGAAAAGTGAACAACTTTTTTAGGTATTGCTTTATACGGTGTTTTGTCGTACGCCGTAAAGAGTTTTTACGGCATACAATGCATGTCATAAAAAATAAACTTCGTTGTAGTGATGCTTTCACGCATGCACCTAAAGTAGGACTGGTAAATTTATTTTTTTTATTGATCTCTTCACTTCTTTTACTATTATTAAATAATAGGTCCAACTTTTTGTAATTTTAAGCTACTTCACTGTTAGTGTCCAAAGAGAAAAACAGGTACCAGAAAATGAAATTGAAAAATTCCTCCAATAAAAACTATAAACTTTTGGTTTGATATTATTTCAGGGTTTTTGTCCAGACTATATATATATATATATATAAACAGACCTTTCTATTTAGTATGCATAGATGAATAATATCAGCTAGATCAACTTGATTTTATATGCAATTAAATACATGCATTCTAGGCTAACATACTTGATTGGATTCATGACATCTATTATATATACAACAGATTAATGATTTCTTCTTTAAAATTTATTAATGTAAGCATTTATAGAAGAGTATAATGTTCAAGAATCTCATGATCACAAATCTTAGATTAATTTCGAACGTTACCTTAATCTAAACTCTTGAGACTAAGAGCCTGTTTGAGCCCAATTTTTTTTTTGACAAAAATGCATTTTTGAATAGTGATTTGATGAGAATGTATGGTTAAAAAATAAGAAAAATTTTGCATTTACGTGTAATATTATTTTAGCCCATGTTTGAACCATATTAAAATTTTCATTTTCATTCTTCTACTTATTTTTAATCACACATTCTTCAATAAAATAATATTTTCCATCATATCAGTAACTTTTCTTTCTTTTTAATCATACATTCTCTATCAATCTACTATTCCAAAATACATTCTTCTAAAATAATGTGGCTCAAGCACAACCTTATTGAAGAATAAAAAAGAGAAAAATGTATTTTTAAAATAACGAGAATCAATAAAGGGCTAAAATGCCAAGCTTCTCTTTCAAGATTATAACTTGTTCAGTCTATAAAGCCTATTTGGGAGACTTGTAGGATCTGACAACTTCCCTTTCCTTCATTAGATCTCTAAGGAAATTGCACTTAAATTCTTATATTTGCTTCTTCCATGAAAAACGGGATTCTCAGCTAGAGTAGTTGCTGAATTATTGTTACTAAACAAAGTAGTCACTTTCTCTTGGGGACACTTCAAATCCTTCAATACCCTTCTCAGCCATGACAAAAATATGTACTCAACTTCTATAGTTGTGAGAGCTACTACAAGTTGCTTATTTTATGTCCATGACACTGTTCATTAGTCAACATTACCTCTCAAATCGCTATTGTTATAACTAATCAAAGTTATATCTTAAGAAATAGATGAAATAAATCAAAAAATAGAT
>CAIGRQ010023797.1:0-21136 GCA_903798375.1 Fraxinus sp. D2006-0159 | reverse complement strand
TAAAAGAAAACACAATTCATGTTCTTAGACATTGATAGAGAATAAAAAGAACTCATTAATTTGTGGATTCCGCAATCTCCAAGAGTCTTCTCTCTGGTGTGGCTGCTGGACTCTCTCCCCAAAAATAATATATCATTTTTTAACCTATTTATAGCTCCCCCTCTTTAAATTCGTCATTTTTAGGGCTTATGTGGCAAATGGTATCGCCGTAGTGTAGTTGCACTTCTTCTGAGCGTTGGATTGCTCCTCTTCTGTTCATTTCTGGCATAGGAGTTCCTCATGGTAGCACAGGGGCACTACTACTCTTAGGTGAGAAAGGCTTCCAGTTGGACGTGAGCACGCCTCATAATGGCACAGGGGCGCCTATAGGTTCTTAATATTGGCACAACCTCGTCCAACACGCAGATGCACCCTTGGTTTAGCTGGTAACACTTGAACTGCTCCTAAATGATTGCATCTTCTCATTGTTGACTCTGCTATTATGAAAGTACCTGAATATATCATAAAAAACACATAAATGTAGTAGAAATTCATAAATTCAGAAGTAAAAAATTTCTAATAACTTCGTTATAAAACCAACTTATCACATGGGTTAGGTCTCGATTGTATCTGTGGAAGAAAATGCATATCCTAAGCTTATGAAAGATTTTTACAAAAATATGTTTTATACTCCTCAAATGAGTGGCATTTCTTATTTTCTAAGAGGAAAAGGGATTACAATTACTAAAACCCTTATACATTTCTCCTTGAGCTCAAAGAATGTGCGAATCAAGTGTTTTATCATATGGTTCACCCAACCTTTGACGATTGTAATCCTATCATTGCGTGTCATAGAGTGACTAGAAAAAATCTAGAACATCCAATAAAACTTAGTTCAAACCAACTTACTTTACCTTATAAATTTTTACACATTATCATTGCGCACGTTATCCTTCCTAGGAAAGGTCATCTTGACGAAGTTACTCACTTTAACCTATTCCTTCTTGAATCCTTTTTAGTCGGCCAAAAATTAGATTTTCCAACAATCTCTATTCGTCACATGAAATTCCACTCTGCCACTCGCATCATGGCTTTACCCTTCGAGATGCTTCTTACTAAAAATTTTAAACATTTTGAAATCCTTTTAAACGATGAGGTCTTTGTTTCTCTCCTTCCCATCGGCATTATCAATACTCATACTCTTAAATGCATGAACATTTTCAAGGAGAATGGGCAATGGGAGGCCCATACTAAGGGATTTGATCTGGACTCGGGACCTCCGACTTTACCCTTCAAAGGAGATGAAGATGACATCGGCAATGATCGTGGATACGATGTACCACAGGTTCCTAGTCCTCCTCATGACATTCCAAGGTCGAGTGCTTCTCCACATTCTGACAGCTTTACTTTTACTGAGGATTACTACAATCTCTTTAACGACGCATTGATTCACTTACATCCTCCGTCGATGGGCTAGGCGGGATGCTTCACCGAATGAAAGTTCAACAAGATGCAATACAAGCTCAACAAGCAATGATGCAGGCTCAGTACGATACCTTTTATGCTTACTATAATGTTCAATAGGAGGCAATGCAAGCTCAACAAAATGTCTTTTATACTCGATTCGATGCATTCTTCCACCACCATCTCCTCCGGAGTCTTATATATGACTTATGAATATGTATTTTAGTCCTTATGTTGATCTACCCACTTTGTATCATTACCTTTCGTAAACCTATTCTTTGACTTTCCTATGCATGCGATATCCTATATTTTATAATTTTTTCAGTTTCATGAGCTTACTTTAGGGAGGGGGGGAGATGAACATGTATTGTTTCCTATGGTTAAGTTTTAATCTTCAATGCTATATCCTTTTGCTTATGACAAAAGGGGGAAATATATGAGATGATATGTTTGATGAAAATATGGTGACAAAAAAATGTTTGTCTTGATAAACATATGGTTTAAAGTATTTGGCTATTGGTTTGTAAAAGATAGGAGAATACATTGATTACATGCAAAGTTTAAGATTTATATTCCCTATCAATTGTTCAATATTACTTTGCAAATCATCTTATTTGTCGTAATCAAAAAAGGAAAAATTGTTGACCTATGGTTGATTAAAACCTCAAAGTTTGATTATAACAAACAAGTTAATCTTGTTTACTCAAATCTTGAATTCAATTTATTATAGTTTATCAACAAATACAATGGAAAATTGATCGATGGTCATCAAAAGATCAAAAGTTATCATCAAAAATCAACCTCATGAAGGAGGTCAAGATGTAGTCGCATTCAAGAACTTGAGAGCTAAATTTGGGAACAAGATCAAATACTTGATTTCTTAGATAAAGTGTAAATGTACTGACACTTTGATATATGACAATGAATACTTAAACTCAAAATCCTTCTATGCATTAAAAACAAATTTGTGCATTAAAAGTCATTCGAATGCAATGATTTGATCAAAAATAAAAATAACTTTTAAAAATGATATTTGGAGTTGAAAAATAATTTTTATTTTGAAAAGTTAGTTAAAAATACTCTCCAAAAGTCCATGCCTTTCAAAACCTTCAAATCAGAACAAATGGGGTCAAAAAATAAAAAAAGTTTGAACTGGCCGGCGGTCGATCGGCCTGAAGGATGGCCAACTGGCTAAAATAGGCGATCGATCGGAAATTTTCAACGGTCCAAGATTTGACCGTTCTGTCCTCTAATCTTGTCTGTACAAATGGCTATATTGATCATCTAGGCAAATTCCTTTTTTGATGTTTTAAACTCTATAGATGCATCTACTTCTTGCATTCAATTAAATATTCTTTAAGAGGATTAAAGTGAGAATTACTTGAGCAAAACTCGTTGAACTTACATCTTTTTTAATTCTTCAAACGTTTACTTTGAAAATTTTGGATTGATTGAATCAACTTTTGAAAATCATCTTTTCCATCAAAGTTCTCTCATCTAACACTTGAGCTTCATTCATTGATATTCATTTGAGTGTTAGCTTATTTCTCTCTTTATACTTAATTTGTGTATATTATTTATTAAGAGAGAAGATCCAAATTGTAAAATCATTCATCTTTAAATATATGGGTCATATTGAGGTCTCATAAAACTCAATATTGTATAAAGATCGGTGTTCCTTGTTTGTAAGTCACCAGAAGCATTCTAAATGATTGGATTGCAGATCAAACCTCTACAATTATATCGTTTGCATAATTTCTTCTCTTTTACTTATCGCTTTCATATTTACACTTATTATTTAAATTTATGTAATTAGTCTTTACTTACTTGAATTTAGATGAATCTTCGAAAAAGCTTTTAAAAACAAATTCACTCCCCTCTTGGTTAGTTATCCTTGGGCCATCACATTTTTCTCTCAAACGATGTACAAATCACTAAATATAGTCATTCATTGGCCACATAAATAAAAATACAACTAACACAATATTTGATACACATGGAAATAAGCTTTTTAATATTAAAAAGCAAATATTGAATTAAAGTTAGGTTAAGTTACATCGAAAATTCCATCACAAAGAATTCAGCCCATATTAAATATATGATAACAAATGAGAGTGTTTATACAATACATCACAAATGTTGGAAAATAATGGAGAAAACACAAGATGAAAGAAAAATCATTTTTTTGGTTGGATTTTGAAGCAATGTATGGATTAGTCTCGATTTCCTAAAATCTCTCCACTTCTTTGATTGATCCTCCTTGTTGTGCTCTAATTCTTCCCCAAAATTCCAAGAAAATACAAAGAAAATGGAAAAAAAATGAAGAAGAAAGGAAGAAGACGAATTAAGAGAGAAAAGAGAATTATGAAAAGTGGCTGAAAATAAATTATAAAAGCCCTAAAAAAATGTCCCAAAATTGCCTAAATAGCCCTCAAAAATTGGCAAAAATAACAAAAACAGTTCTAGATGGGAGGCGGCATGTTCATAGCATTGTGCTTTGCTCTCAGGTTAGTTTCTAAACCTCCTGCGAGCGCAAGTCTTTTATATTTTCATTTCGTACAGCTTAGTCCACCACTATTTGCATGTCTTGTCCCTTATCTTTGATCTAGTACAATTGGTTTTGACTTTCATTTCTATCATGCCCTTATTAATTTGCATCCAAAGTCCTCCAACTTTCTAACATGTGCACTTTGGTCCCCAACTTTATGTTTTTGTACACTTTTGGTCAATTTCTCTTCTTTTTGCCTTATTCTCTTTCTATTTGGAGTTTATGACCTACAAAAGCTAAAATTGTCCAATTGTGAGTTGATATTCGCTATTTTAATTAATAATAATCGTATTTAGATATTAAATAAATGTGCAAAAAAAGACTTATCAAATATCCCCAAACTTAAATTTACTCGACCCGATCAAGATTATCTACAACACAATCAAGTAACAAATAATAATCAATACATTAGGTAGCTTACCAAAAAAAATAAAATCAACGAGTGTAAAATTGTGTAATCAATTTACAAACATGCTTCAAAGAATGGCATCAAAAGGAAGTTGAGCTTATCCAATGTTTGACCGGTATATGTGTGCATAGTCACTTTCAATCATTACCTAGACTTGAAAAAAATTATCAAGATGGAAAAAATTTCAAATTAGTATCAACCCGACCCTTGGTGGTCAAATATTTCATTTCTCACTTGTGAGATTCTCATCCCTTAAATAGATACTTAATTTGTTCCATTGGGTATAAATTTAAAGGTTGCTCTCAAATCATTCTTTTCTTTTTCCGCTCTAATATGGTTGGGTCTAACCGGTAATATCAACCTCTTAGTTATATGATGACTCTCCACTAAATAAGTGCTTCTATATTTAATTTTATATTAAGTAATTCAAACCCACTAGTTATCTAAGCCCTGGCATCAAATACAATTGCACAATTTTTTTTTTCAAGATTTTCAATAAGAACTTATGATCGACCTTACTCCCTTAAACTTTCTTCTTAACCCTTGTAGCGGATTTTAGGTCGATAACTCCCCGATCTTTTAGACCAAAGGATACCGAGTTTCGGAATACCCATACGAACTTAATAACTTAACTCAAAAAGGTTGCAGAGCAAGGTAAGAATCAATAAGTGCAATGCATTTTTTAGCATGACAAAATAAAACGGGCTTAGTTTCCTAACATACGGTCATCACCTAACTTATACTTGTTAATCAAAGACACTCTACACAAATATGTTCACATGAATGGAATGAACACATTTCTAGATAATATCTTTTACCTACTCGACACCCCCAAACTTATCGTACAATATGGTTAAGGGAAAGAGAAAGGAATATAAGATTGATAGAAATTTATATGCAATTCACAACCTAGTTTTTACCAATTCAAAGAATTTCTCCATAAATCAAAGATTTCTACATCTAGATAACAACTAATCATGACTATTGTGCTCAAAGTAATTCAAGATCTTACAATGGATAAGTAATGTCTGAAAAAAAAAAATTAGGCACAAATAATATATTTGGTCATAACTCATGAATCAACAATTTTAAACATCAAACAATCCTAAGCCGACAATGCTATCTAACATGTCAACACAAAATCTAATAATTAAAGCACAATCACCCCCAAACTTAAATCATATATTGTCCTCAATATGTAAAGAACATGATAAAAGAGAATAGGGGATAACGAAACTTCCCCGATTGGATATTTTGTGATGGGGTACCAATGTTCGAATTGGACTTGTGATGCTCTTGAATAGCCTATTTTTAATTCATCCACAAACTTGTGATCAAGCTTCGACTTGATTTCAAATTATTTCCTTTAACAAGAATCTCATGGAATAACTTATGGTGTCCTACAAAATCACAAGAAGGAATAAATTAAATGGGTTAAAGTCAAAGTTGGTAAGTATGACAAACATAGCCACAATAAACTATCAACATGTTGAGAACCATGATGAACATTGAACTTCAAAAAGCAATATAACTACAAAAATTATTATCTAATGACAAAAACGAAAAATAAAAGGATTAAGAGTTAGAAAGTTAGGTTGCCTCCCAACAAATACTTTTTTATAGTCTTTAGCTCGACNAAAAGCAATATAACTACAAAAATTATTATCTAATGACAAAAACGAAAAATAAAAGGATTAAGAGTTAGAAAGTTAGGTTGCCTCCCAACAAATACTTTTTTATAGTCTTTAGCTCGACTTTGACAATTGACTCATGGGCATCTAAAGAAGGCTTTAGATTCCTTGCCTATTTTTCTTCATTTGGCTTTGTTCTACTCTTCGTTGGATCTCCAAAACTTAACATTGCCCCTTTCCATATAATAGGACTTACCTATTCCATCCAATTCAAATTCAACTATGAAGATTTCTACCTCCTCATCGGGCTTAATCACAAAATCAATATCTTGGCAATCAACAAAGTTGGAAAAATGTAAGTTGATTTTCTTCTCATTGATTGCCACATCCTCATTTAGCTACATTGAGATTAAATTTTCACTCATTTCAGGCTCTTCTTTGATGGTTGAACTCTCATCGAGTTGAATGATTGGTCCGCAAGCAAACTCCACGAGCAATGACAAGTCTTTCTTATTTACTCCATCAAGTGGATTATACCCCCACTATTGAAATCCATCCCAATATTCATAATCTCCCACGAGCATGTCATCTACATCCAACTTGGTAAGTTTATGGTAATACTTTGCTAGTACTTTCTCGTTCAAAAATGGATGAACATTTCCTGAAAATTTGATGTCCTCATCTCAATCGCCAAGTATATAATCTCCTACAAGCATATAACTATCATTGAAATTGTCTAGTACTTGTTTTCTACATTTCAAATATTATCCAAGGCCCTATTTGAGAGTCATTAATTTCTTGTAATGTATTATAGAATAGTAGATTGATGAGAATGTGTGGTTAAAAAGTAAGGAAACGTTTTTTATTTATGTTTAGAATATTTTATTGTGTGAATACGTGGTGGAGAATGGTACTTTAGCAAACAAATTAAAATTTTAAAGGATGACAAATAGGAGCTAAGTCAAAGAAGTTTTGACATTGAGATATCAATGCAAAAATACAGCCATTGTCACGTACAATACATCGCATGACAAATTTCACATTTCGGACTTTCAAGCATAAATTCATAGTCAATGTAGAGACCAAACACTGCAAAAAATTTGTTACTTTACCAAAATTGAAATAATGAAATTATACCTGAAAAGAACAAGGAGAGAATACCAACAAAAGTTAAATTAACAATACGGGGATTAGCCAAAGATGTACAAAAATAAATGTACCTTAAAATAATTAAAAAGAAATTGTTAAAACTAAAATTAACTAAAGCAATAATCAAAGTAAAAAATTCCCCGACAATGGCGCCAAATTTAACAATACGGGGGTTAGCCAAAATATATAAAAATAAAAGCAATTAAAATAAATAAAATGAAATTGTTAAAACTAAAATTAACTAAAGTGGTAATCAAAGTAAAAACGTTAAAAGGCAACGGGGCCAAAAACTTGTTCACTATGAAAGTGCAAACCGCAAGTGTACGGGTCACATTCAAGTAATAAAGTTGACTTATCCCTCGAGGAATGTTTACTTTCGATAATACAACTTTAATCAACTTAATTCTAACAATGAAAAGAAATACACACAATTAAGATTAAAATTTAAAAATAAGGGAAAAAATAACTAAAAATCTACAAAATAAGAAAACATAAATGCTTGGGAGTTTTGGAGGAAAACGTGGTTGGGATTCATGATTTTGCTTAACCGTTGCCTAATTAACTTCATTACAAATCAATTAACAAATCACTCATTTACGATATTAGATCCGCCTTTTCAAATTTTGCTAATTACCTATCTCGAGTGAAATTAGTCATAATTAATTGGTTTAACCTGCTATATCTGTATGTCGATTAAAACCAAACAAACACATTAAATCTTTGTGAAAATAGCTCAATGAGTCACCTAGAAATATATATCTTTATTCCCTACAAGAATTATGATTTCTATTATTGGGTCTAAAATGCACATTCTTCTTTCGAATGATGTACAAATTACTAAATATAATCATTCATTGACCACATAAATAAAAATGCAACTAACACAATATTAGATACAAATGAAAATAACTATTTAACATTAAAAAGCAAATACCAAACTTAATTAAAGCTAGGTTAAGCTACATAAAAAACTCCAACACAAAGAATTTAGCTCATATTAAATATATGGTAACAAGTGAGTATTTAGACAATACATCACAAATGATAAAAACAATGGAGAAAATATAAGATGAAAGAAAAATCCATTTTTTGGTTGGATTTTTGAAGCAATGTATGGATTAGTCTTGATTTCCCCCAAATCTCTCCAATTTCTTTGATTATCTCCTAGTTGTGCTCTAATTCTTCTCCAAAATACCAAGATAATACAAAGAAATAGAAAAGAAATGAAGCAAAAAGGAAGAAGAATGAAGAGAGAATGGCTTATAAAAGCTCCAAAAATGTGTCCCAAAAATCCCTCAAAATTTGGCTAAAACAGAAAAATTGGCCCCAGCTAGGAAGCAAAGCCTGTGCGTAGGCATTGCACTTTGCTTTCGGTCTAGTTTTTAAGCCTCTTCCGCGCACGCCATTTAAGCCCCTGCGAGCACACGTCTTTTATCTTTTTATTTCATCCAACTTAGTCCTCCACTATTTGCATCAATGGTCCCTCAACTTTGATCTTGTATAATCTGGTCCTCAAATCTTGACTTTTATTTCAATCATGCGCTTAATAATTTGCATCCAAAGTCCTCCATCATTCTAACTTGTACACTTTGGTCCCCAACTTCATGTTTTTGTACGCTTTTAGTCAATTTTCTCTTCTTTTTGCCTTATTCTCTTTTCATTTGAGGTTTAAGATATATAAAAGCCAAAATTACCTAATTGTGAGTCAATATCCGTTCTTTTTAATCAATAATAAGCATAATTAGGTATTAAATAAGTGTGTTTCTCCACCCTTATCAGTCAACAAGAAGGATTTGTTGGGAAATTTTTTAGAAAACGTGTTTTCTATTCATTCCTCATCCGAGTTGTAATTGTTAGATATAAAGATATTCTCAGTACCGAATTGGTTTTTTCCTTATTGTTATATCCTTGATTTTCCAACAAACCCGATCTTTGCATAGATGTTTGATCTCAAGGACAACAAAAGTTGCAGACTGAATTTTTCAAAGTAACATTGAGTATTAGTTTTCAAACAGATCCTCCCATACTACATGTTTTAAAGATCTATTATTTTTGCGTCTTGTTCTTCCATACTGGATCATTACAATTCGTTCACAAGGAAGTTCCCATCTTAAAATTGAATCGGAAAGCAAAACCAGCATGCCAGAAAATGTTCCTGCAGAATATACTTATTGAGGAAACCTCACATTTTCTTCTGCATTTCATTCAACAAATTCTTTGCTCAAAATATAACAATTATAAAGCATGTCGTCTATTAATATGGGAAGAGAAAATAAAAATACATTTACAGAATTAAGAATGTATTTATTTTCAAATTAATCGGTAAATTGATTTAGAATGGATAAAAGTTACAGACACCGGCAAACAAACCATCCGATACATGGACCAAACTCACATCTTAATACCTTAATTACATTATACAAAGATGGATTGATACTGGCAGAGAGGAGTCCAATCAGAGATTTTCAGAATTTTCCAACAAGTAAAATATCAACGAGAAAGTTGGTTGGAAAGAAATTATAGTCCCGTTAATATATCCCAGTGAAAATGTGCAATTGTAGCACTGAAAGAACAATTAGAGTAGATGATAACACAAAGCTTACTTCTGATTTTGTACTACCTTCGACCGAATCTTCTGTTCCAACACAGAAATCTCTGTCTCCAGACTGAACATTCTGTTAAGAGCATGCATATTCTCAAGTGTCTCATTCAATGTCCGGCTATCACTCCCATCACATCTTAGATGCTGCATCGGACCATGAAGGATCTTGTTTACAATCCCTCGACTAAGATCATCGACCGCCTTCCTAGTCTTCTTCGGAATGTCGTCACCCATTTTGGACAAGCATTTTTCGAGCTCTGCTGTTCTTATTCTCTCAGCATATGCCCTCAGTTTCTTGATAGTTGGAACAGTCTCTAGTGAATCCCGCCAGGCTTCAAATTGTTTTGATTCCTCCCCAATGATTGCCTGAGCTTCCATTGCCTTCCTGAGTCGATCCTCTTTATTAGCAGCCACGACCTCCTTAAGATCATCGACATTGTACACTCGTGCAGTCTCAAGGTCATTAACACACGAACCCACATTCCTTGGAACAGATATATCAACGAAAAGCCTCAATCCCCCAACAGTATCACAAACAGGTGGTAGGTCTGTCACATGCTCTTTCAAAAACAATGGGGTTTCTGATGCAGTGCTGGTAAAAACTACATCTGCTTCAGCTGCAAAGTTTAGCATTTCTTCCAGCGGTTTGTAAATTATTTCAACATCCTTAATCTCCTCACGAATGGCAGCAACTCGTTCTTCACTTCTATTTATGACCACCATTTTTGTGCACCCTTTGGCCACCAAGTGTTTGATCACAAGCTTCCCCATCTTCCCTGCACCAATCACTAACATCCTCGCAGTGGCATGGGAGGATTCAGGAAGCTTCATCAAAGCCAATTCTACTGCAGCTGAACTGACAGAAACTGCCCCAGCTGCAATGTTCGTTTCAGTTCTAACCCTCTTTCCAACGGTGATTGCGTGCTTAAAGAGGCCACTTATGTTCCGCCCAAATCCCACAACCCCTTGTCCAACTTTGACAACTTGTTTCACTTGAGAAAGAATTTG
Organism: Fraxinus sp. D2006-0159; assembly: GCA_903798375.1. Classification (NCBI taxonomy): domain Eukaryota; kingdom Viridiplantae; phylum Streptophyta; class Magnoliopsida; order Lamiales; family Oleaceae; genus Fraxinus; species Fraxinus sp. D2006-0159. The sequence continues at coordinate 10,346 of CAIGRQ010023797.1, read as the reverse complement.
GCCTTCTCCCAATACTAAGGAATCTAGTCCAGCTGATACTTCAAAAAGGTGCTGTGTTGCATCTTTGTCATACAGCAAGAACCTGTGCTGGCAAATCTCTGAAACAGGGATTCCACTAGTCTGGCAAAACATAAAAATTTAATTATGAGAAAATCAACATAAAAATTCATACTCTTATCTTCGTAAAAATGAATATGATGAGAGTCAGTTCATTCGTAAAACATATGCAACAAAGTTAAGTAGACACGCTGGAAAATCTTTATGCCCATCCCTTCCAAAATCTAGTTCTGTTGCTAGAAAAGAAAGGAGAGAAAATATATGGAGACGTAAGAAGCCAAAAGCAAGAAATAGCATCTTATTTAACATGCTGGAAAGCTACGAAAAATTGACTATTTCATCACTTTCTATGTTAATGAGAATATGTGAACAAGGGGATATGCCTAATTGGAGGAAGAACATCTTAGGTGGTTGAGACATGTTTTGCATAAACTTTTAGAGACTCTTGCATAAGAGAGACATGATATTGGTTGAACAAGTCAGATGAGAGAAAGTACACCAAAACTAACACGACCTATTGTAGTTGCATCTTCTAGTAAATCTAGCAATGACTTGAAAGAGTTATAAAAGATGATTAACGTAGCCTACTCCAAATCTATTAGGAAGAAGGCTTAGTTAGTTGTTCTTGTCGTCTGTTGTGTTAACGTTGAGCAAGGTGAACTATGTGACAGGTTACTAAAATTGAGATAAAAGTATTTCATTTATCATCTAATAAGAAAATTCCAAGAGTCTCAATAAAACACAAAAGAAAATATTACTCTAAAAAAGATTACCTTTGACATCCATTCAGTGACTTCTTTAATGCCCCGGTGGCGAGAAAGAGCTACAACGTAGATTTCCATTCGGTTACAGGTGCTAAGAACAGCTGCTTCTTCAATATGATGCAAACCACATAGTTCCCCAATAGCTCTTGGCCACTCTGCTTCAGGAATAGCGAGTTTCTCCCTCATTTCAACTGGTGTAGTATGGATACTGAGTCCAATCACAACGATACTGCTCCTTTCTTTTGTATATCCTTAAATCGCATCAAACAAATAGCTTCAGGAACATAAAAAACGCATAGATACTCGTGGAAAATGTTAAAATGAAGAAGAATTAACGCCACATAACAGGGGTTATAGCGTCAATAAAGTCATAAATCAAACATAAGCAACGGGAAAACCTCAAATGGATGTTTGCTACATAATGCCAGAAAGCACTGCACTGAACAACAGATGATATTTGAACTTCATTTCCTAATTTAAGAGCATGTTTGGTTGTGTTTATAAGTAGGTTTGAACATACTTTTTATGAAATTATGTAGACATACTTCCAAAATAGTAGGTTTTAAACACAACCAAACAAGCTATAATGAGGAATGCTGGTGTGCAAGCATTGAGTATCACAAATAGCATTTTATTGTTGTAAATATAATAGCATTATGAAAACATTAGAAGGAAAACCTTAAATTGGCTGAAAATAAAACGAGGACATTTGTTTTAAGGTTCCAAAAATTGATCAAACGTGTTAAATATATAAAAAAATTCCAAATATCCAAAATCGTTTATATTGAAGTTTCACGGAAGCAAGGCAGCTTATCGTGATTTCTATAGTAAAAGGTAATAACATGACTGGTCTTGCTTGAAAACGGTTTTTTTTTTTTAAAGCACAACCAAACATCTTATAATTCATTAATGCTTTCATAGGTCCATTGCAATTTTATAACAGGTTGATATTATCTCACATTAGAGACATTGAGAACGAATAACGAATTTAGAAGGTTAAAATGAAAATGCATCCACAAATCATCAAAAGCAATGTATTAATCCAGATTATCCAAAAAGAGGTTGCTCAAAAGAAAAAAAAAATTATACTGTCGGCAGCTGAGGTTTTGAGCTGTTCGAGAGCCGACAGACTGGAAGCCGAAGCCGCATTTGTGGAATCCACTTTGTCGCCGACGGTCTGAACAAAAGCATCTGAAGCAACCTCGCAGCTGATGATCCTGGAATTACTCCTCTGATTCTTAATCAAACGACATCGCTTGGGCCGAGCCACAGCCACAGCCACAGCCACAGCCGTCTTGCAGAGCTGTCCAATCGTCGCCGGAGAAGCCGAGGCGGACATCAACATTGAAGACGACGTCGTGTTGCTGACCAGCAAAGTCTCAATCTTAGCTCCTGCAAACGTGCTCGAAACTCCCATAGCCAGCAATTCCAAATCAAAATTGGAAGGGAAAAAAAGAAAGAAAGAATTAAAATAAAAAAAAAATACCAAAACCGTAAATTCCAAAATTATCAAGAACAGAGAATTATGCGGTTCATAGATTTTGTGGGCTTGTGGTGTTCAAATGCTGCTCTTTCGATCTTCGGGAAGGAGGGATGCCTCCAACGTTTACTTTATTGGATTTCTTCGAATTGTGATTGGTCGATAGAGAGCACGTTTTATCCACACCCACCAACGCCATCCAACTCCACAAGTGGGATCCAACCCAAGTACAAATTAGTGGAGTTCCATTACCTTTTTTATTTTATTTTTAATTCCAAGAATGTATACCTAAAAATAAAAGTATAAAATATTTACTACATTTGTACTTTTATTTAGAAACTAAGCATTGTGTTTCGTAAATCGCAATCTTGAAATTATTTATCTTTTGCATACATTTAATATTTGTTCTTTAATTCTTAAAATTTGTGAACACAATAAATTGCAAATCACACATGTGTGCGTTACATTTTATTATTTGGAAATTTATGTTCATGGTTTCTTAAAGTTTCGATTTTATGATTTTCACTTTCCAAATTCTAGTTTGTACTAACTTTGAAGATGTTCGTCGTACTCTTTCTTGTGTGGATTGAAAGTTTGTGACTCTTACACAAAATCGTGTATAGAGATGTAAATGTTCTATGTATTTTGAAAATTCGACACAAGCATACAACATGAAGAATCAACTTCTTAGCTATTTTTAATATTCTTAGGTTTGCCAATTTAACCTTTATGCAAGGGAATCTAAGGGTTGTTGATGCCTCACTTTGGCATTGCATTGCATTGCGCTTATTGATTAAGATAATCCAACTAAAAAAATATTGATTAACGTAATCTCTCTTTCGATTTACTCATCATCATCATCATCATCCAATTACATTGAAAATTTGACTATTTAACAAATACATGGGACAATAATAACAATTCAAGTTTATATCTAGAAAATTTAAAGCTGACTATATAAATCATTTTTCGTAATTCTTTTTGGGTAATTGCTTTCAAGTGAAAGTATTTTGAAAATCGATTTGACTATTTCAAGTAAGGAAATAAAAAATCAACCCAAAATCGGTTCGATTAGCTGCGTGTTAAATATTTCTAGGTTAACTACTAAGGTGATTGATAATAGCTTAAAAGAATTTTTATGTCTTGAGTTTTTTAAGATATTATATATTTACTTTCGGTTCAACTTTGATTCAATTATTATTACACTTTTGACTATGACTGAGGTTAATAAAGACTGAAAAAACTTGATGAGAGTGACAAGGGTGATGGTTTGAAAAAGTAATTATAATTGAGAGAATGCGATAGGCGGAGAAAAAGATAAGATGAGAAGAGAAGAGGTGAACAAGTGTGAAGACTAGTGATGGAGATTGCATGCTAAGATTTTGGGGTCTTTTTCAACCACAACTTCGTTGAAAAGATTTCGATATGGGACCGTATTTCTATTTCATGACTAAAACTATTAAGATTTTTTGACAATCTTCTTAGTTATACCTTATATTAGTATGCAAGGACCATGCATTTACACGAACTCACAATCTATACCTCTTATGTTGAACTATTTTATTTTCAAGTTTAAACAATTAAAGTGATGATAATAATTGGAATTAATCTTTCTAAAGGCGTGAGATGGGCATAATATTCCAATAAATTTCAATAACTGGTAACAAATATTATCTCAGCCCTTTTAAGAACATTCTCGTTTAATATAATTCTTTGGATAATGCTATTTGTACACTATTTTTGTACATTATTGTTGACATTACAAGTGTTGTCAATAATTGATTGGGTGAAAAATTGTCCATGGTGTACTGCCATGTGATAAAGTGTAAAAGATGGTGCATGTAGAATGATTGTTATTAATTTATATGAATATTTCTTTTTTTCTCTTACTCTTTTTTAAGGGTCGTAAAAACATCCACGAGGCAAATCGTGCCACTTGCATCAAGCCATATGATTAACCAAAACGTCCATGTTTTACTCTCTCGTGTGCAACTTTTTGTAAGAACTGCAAATATATGTAGTTAAATAAATACTAATATGATTGATGGTTAATTAGCACCTTGATTTTTCGAATCATAGGTCTTGAGGAGTTAAATGTTTCACTGGCCACTAAACTTTACATAATGTCACGGCTTACTCATCAAACTTCATCAATTGCCCTATTAGGCACTGAACTTCACACCTTAGTAGTTACACACCGAATGAATTTCATCAATGTATTTGTACAAGTAAACAACGAAAAATCTACGTGGACTATTAAATGTTTGAATGGATCTTCAACGTCAGCCAAACGTGCCTTATCATTTTCAAATCAATTTCATTTCATCTCATTTCTAAATCAATCGCGCTACTCGTCCAGGGTGAGTGCAAACCGATTGAAAAACAGATGACGTGGCATGTTTTTAAAAAAAAAAAAAAAACCAAACAAAAATTGAAGATTCTCTGAACCAAACCCAGACACCCCAAACCCAACCTCCACAAACCCAAATTCGAAGCCAAGAGAACCCACCCCCAAATTTGAAACCCTACCCACAGCTCACCATCTAGAAATCAATGAGCTGATTCCCAAAATTCATATCCCCAATCAGAAGCCACCATCTCCAACGACACTTGGTGCTGAAATTGGGTTGCTCCACACGACTGTCAACACGTGCGGCATCGCTCGACCCACCATCTCCGAACGCCGTTTTCAGCATGAAAGGCGTCACTGTCTAGAGGTTATCCGAAGAAATTTACCGTCATCTCCTCAGCCCAACAGCGTGTTCTTGTTACCGATTTCCAACAATTTTACAACGTAGCGTTCTTCGTGAATCGTTGTTCAGCTCTGCCCAGGTAGAATGTTATCTATTTTAGTAGAATTTGGATGAAATGGAGCAACATGCCTTTTGATTTTATGAAAATGATTTGAACTGTAATTGATGAATGGGGCAACATGTGTTTTGATTTTGCTTGGCATTGTACTGAAATATAGTTGTGAATAGCTTATCTAGGTTGGATTTTTGAGTAGTTTTCAGTTTTGCAAGATTTGTTAAATTGGTGTGAAACTGATTCCTCCAGCAATGTTGGTGGTCATTGAGTGTCTTAGAATGAGTGACGATGAAGAGCTCCAAATTTCAGCGAACGGCACGATTCGGGCTGAAAAGGTAGTTTTGCCCAAATGGATGCCAAAAGGAAGCAGTTAGCTTGATTATTTCACGTTCGTATGCTTACTGATATGTTTTGCAATGGCAAAAAAATCCAATGTAACGTTATTTTGTGCATGTACTTTTATGCTTGGTTAATGAGACTTGTGGTTTCAAAAGAGTCCGTGTCTTTCCCTACGCCCATGTATAGCTCAAATGGTTTCATGCTTAATGAGGCTTATAGTTTTGAAGTAGTTTGAGTTATGCTTTATTTCTGATGGAATGAAGTTAAACGAGATGATTTTCTTCATAACGGAGTTTATGTAATGTTTAAGACATCTGGTTTTATATTAGACATGCAATAGATTGTCTTAACTTAATGGTTAATAGGAAATATGTCAATTTTCCCTTCATGAAAGATAAGCTGCTTCTGGAAGTGAAATTGCTATACTGCCATTGTAAAACCAGAATAAGAACCGTATTAATAGGAATAATGAAATTGTAAAATCAACATAATGATAACGGTAACCAATGTCGAAACCAACAATTTGGATAAAATGCGCTAACTCAATGGTTAACATTGTTGCATAAACATTACAAATAATGTTTCATAAAGTTCAATCACAAGAAACCATTCACGAGCCGCTGCCATCTTCACAAGATAAGTTTGGATAGTATAAAGACATAGATTGCCCTTTAAAAAAAAAAGGAACGGTTACTAAGGTTTCATGAATAAACAAAATGTGTTTGATCTCATAAATAAGAGAACTACTTGTACCTTGTAAATTATACATAAAGTTCGCCGACGACGGATTGATCAACTGTCCGGATGATAAATGTTGTAAGATGGAAAATTGTGTTGGGATCGAATATTGTGAAAGGAAAAATGGCATACGTGTCGACCAACCCTGTAGTTATCCAAGTTTGAATAAATAATGAAATCACAATAAGGGAATTTCACGCAGAAAAACTCAAAAGCAAAACTTTACAATGATAAACATATCATTATTCTTATTTTTCTATGTAGATAAATCTAAATAAGAATTTGCCGATCTTATCAAGATAAAGCATCCACATTATTTGCCAAACGTGAATGATTGTTTTTTTTATCAAAAAAATCATTACAGTTTCTGAACTTTGCAAAATTAATTTAAATGCCTAAACACGTGATTTGCAATCATCTTTACACACTACCAAACCATCCATTAACTCAGCACTCATTGCACCATAAAATAGGCAGCGGTATCTTACATAGTTGTTTGGAAATATTCAATCATTCAATACTCTGACAGAAAGGGAAGAATTTAGGGGCCCATTTGTTTCCATTAAATCTAAAGAGAACATTAAGCAGGTAATCTGGATGTCATATTTACGCTATTTAACAACTCAATCAATTTTTCACAAAATTGGAGATGACTACATTGATTCCTAATGCTGTACAGAGATACCACAAAACTATATGGACAACTATAACCGAAACTATATAAATCAGACTTAGCAACCAAAAAATGCAGGTATTATTCTTAACAGATCAAGTGTTAATGTGTTATATATCCTATAAAGCCTCCACACTAGTACAAATAATAGCAATACAACCGCACTCTAGATTAACAACCTGGGAATTAAGAAACGAATTCTACCGTCAGTTGGGTTCTCCGTCGCTTCAATGTTGTAAAATTGGGTTTGGAGAAAATCAGTGTCCAAATCGAAGATATGGGCTTTTGGTAAATCTCGAAGGTAGTAACTGTCCAAATTCGGAGATATGTGCTTCTCAGGGATGTGAGGTAGAGGAAATGGGGAAATGGGCAGCATAGAAAGTGGGCAATTGGGTTTTCAAGAAGGAAATTGGGTTTACCTCCAAATTTGAGAGATTCCACTGACACTTCACAAAATTTTAAAACCCTGTTTTTTGGTCTGGACTTTAACCTGGCTGAGTAGCATTTTCCTTTCTAAGGCCCCGCTCGATAGGGATTAAAATCCAATTAAAATTGAAAATATAACCGTTTTCGAGTCTCACTCATCTAATAAAAGTCAACAATAACGACTAGTTTTTCAATTTTAATCTGATTTTAATCTCTACCGAATGAGCCTCTACCTATGAATCCTTGGTTAACGATGAATTCGACCAGCAGTCCAAACCTTCTTTTTCTCTTCTTCTAGCCAACTACTCCCTCTCTATATCTTCTTATTTTGGAAAATTCAACTACTCTTCCGGAATACAAAAGCCCACCCAAAAACCTCCGATACTTATACGATTTTGGGTATAAATTCAAGTGCTTGAAATCAGTATTAATAAAAAGTTGTAATCCCCAGTTCAAAAATCAAAGATTCCAGAAACCCAATTCACAAGATCCAATTCGGGAAAAAAAAATGAAAAGATCAAAATAAGACGTTACTCATATAGTAACAAAATCAAAATCTGGGTTCTCAAAGAATGAAATTTTAAAAATTGATTTTATCCGATCAATTGGAAAGCAAGAGTTTTGAAATAATGCTGTCGAGTGTTTGTTAGAAAAATAAAATAATTTTTAAATTATCCATTGACAATAAGCCTCGTGTCATGTTGTCAATTATATCGTTAAAAACATTGTACACCAAACATGATTCTTTGAAGATATTGCAATGTTTCAAACATGCCAGAAGGGTCAGTATAATTTTCCTTTTAATTTTCTTAAACAATTTGGTAGTAATAATATTTTTTCCCCCTTAAATCCTAAACAAACATCTCACTAACATTGTAAATAAATTGAACTCGTCAATTTTGTTTGTGCTCTTATTTGGTGGCGATGGTCTACACGGGCCTTGGAAGTCCAAAAACATTTGACAGAAACAACCAAAATACAGAATTTATTTTGAGCAATGAGAGCATATTTTCTATGTGAGGGTTTTTTATTATTATTTTCGTATTTTGTTATTAAAGTTCTTGTCTTATATAAATTGAACATCCATTAGTGGGTCCTACATGATTAATATAATTATGAGCTGTGCACTAAGGGTGTGTTTGGTGCACATTAAAATGTGAAAATGCATTCTTTTGATGTGATGTGATAAGAAATATGTGGTTGAAAAAGAAGGAAAAGTTATTGATGTGATGAAAAATATTATTTTATTGGAAAATATGTGGTCGAAAATGAGTAGAAAAATGAGAATGAAAAAAATAATGTGGGACGAACATGGGCTAAATTAGTAAATGTGCAAAAGTATATAAATCATATAGACAAGCCAATAATTCTAGAATTTAAGCCATATTGTAATCTATTTCCATGACGAAGTGAATTGTTGATCTTAAATATTGAAGTGACTTCATTATGAACGTAGTGGAAGCTATCCTGACTGGTTTAGATAAAATTCAAAATTTTAGTAAATTTTGACGAAAGTTGATGAAATATATATTTAAAAACTTGATAGATTTTGTGAATCCCATGAAATGTAAGGTTGAAAATAAGTTTAAGAAAAAAAAGAATGTTTTGGTTTAGATTAAAATAATAATAATAATAGTTGACTTTAATTATAGTGCACTCTCATAACTTTAGTAGAACATATTGAGATTATTGCTCTGAACTCGGTATATCAGTAGTTAATCGAGTCTAGGTTGGATCATTGGAGCTTAAAGTATGTGGATCTAATTGGATATCCTTAGTAGCATAGAGTGATAAAAATATTCTTTTGACAAATTAATTATTTAAAGAATTATAAACGACCGTTGCCTATGAAGTAATGGATTACTCTTATATTTATACACGCTGTTTTTTTACTTAAAACGTCAAATTTGAAAATTTGAAGTAATAAGGTCATTCTCTTGTCAGTTGAATTTCCTTTTTAAACCACTAGATATACTTGTATTCATAATTGTCAGACCCGACTCGGACACCGACTCGAATAATGCAGCGGATCAGTGGTTCGATCAATGACTCGGTGGTTGGACCGACGGGTCAATTCTTGTTAAATATTTTATTATCTATTTATTGAATAATAAAATTTTGACATTTTCTAATACAAACTAAATTAATTTTTAATTTAGGTGATTAAAGATTATTTTTGACATAAGATTATTTTTTATGTCAAAATTCAACAAATTGTAAGTCTTGTATAATGAAATACGGATTTGAAGCAATAAACAACCACCAATCAAACACAAATTTATGTGACAAAAATAAACAAGATAGCTTTATTTACTATAAGAATATTCTTGCAAAAAATAAAATCAACATTTAAAAAATTACAAAGTAAATTATTTGAAATAAACCAATATTTTCTCAATTAAGAAGAATTAAAGCGTATCCATTCTGGGGTATTAGACATAAATTCTTCAATTCCTTCGCATTGTACTAATGATGGAGTCTCTGTCATACTAAAACCCTCGGTTTCATTGTTTGTATTGAATCTATTTTCATTATCATCGCCATCACCATCAAGATCAAGATCATCAAAATGCAATTCATCTGAAAAAAATTTAAAATTTAACATTACATCATATGTATTTTAATAAGAAGAAGAAACAATAGTACCAGTTGAATAATTACCATCATTTTTATCATTGTCCGTAGTACATGGACCTAAATCACGACAAAATGTCTCCAACTCATCATCTACTAGATTCGGTGGCTCCTCCTCTAATACTCAATTGCCATAAATGCCAAACCTTTCAAAGTCGATCGGATCGTAATTTCGACTCTTGAAGTGATTCCTAAACAATGTTTGTTATTCAAGTGAAATAATAAATATAATTCCAGTTGACATAAAAGGATAAGAACTTTTATTCAAATAACATTACCGTTGTTGCAGTCTTTAATTGTAGTGGACATAAACAAGATCATTAAATCTTTAGTGCTCGAGTCTATTTCGCTTTTTGGAATGGATATATTCAAACACACTCCAACTCTTCTCGCAACCTGAATAACTACATGTTTGACTTAATACTCG
>CAIGRQ010023787.1:0-14662 GCA_903798375.1 Fraxinus sp. D2006-0159 | reverse complement strand
AAAACTGTAAAATTTTTTTTTTTTTCCAGTGGGGGCGGCCGCCCCCGCTGGGCCCTTGGTGGGTCCGCCCCTGGCGTTTAGCACGCCTAGCCGCCTAGGCGCGCTTTGCCACGCTTAGTCAGGCATTAAGCGGTCAACGTTGTCATTAGGCGTTAGAAGAGAGGTATTTTCCAGTTTCCACACCTGACAAAAATTATGTTACTGTATTCATATTAAATAATTTGTCATTTTATTGACCCTTTATTTACACTAGCTGCTCTTTCTTTTTTCCCTGCATGCAATCAAGATTCTTCAAAGACTGTAACTGGTGATTGCTGCTATTATTCAAATATTTTTCTCCTCTTTTCTGTATGCTTTTGGTGGGTTTGCAATTTGCTTAATTACTCATACAATTCCACAATACTTGCGAAAATAATACTTAACATATATACAAGGATACAGACTCGTCTCCCTTATTAATGATCGAATCGCTCGTTTATATTTTAGACAGACTAAATTGCTCGCATGTAAGCCCAAGTAATGTATAGTGTTGTTAGAGCTCTATTTATTGATTTATGGGTTCTGGTAATACCCATCGCTGTGTATTTATTTAATTTATGTTCTTGATTCCACTCTTTTTTTCAACTTAGTATTGGTTAGTTCTCCATCATTGAAGTCCTTTTCTTGACTAATTTTATGACTTCTATGGAGAATTCTTGACAATTATCACAATTCTTTTTATTCAACCTTTTCGTGTTAAGATATTTATTCACTCACTTTTTTTTCTGTTTAGGTGGGAGAGTGCCAAATTTCACAGGCAAAATGAGGGGGGAAATCACTTAGTTCATAAATAATTATATTTTACTACCATGTTCTACTGTTTGATTTTGGTGGGTAGTTGTTTATTTAAGGTCAAACTTAGGTTATGGGGTATTTAAATGACATATTCTATGTTTTAGCTTTGTCATCAGCATAAATATCTGATTAAATTAATCTGCAGAGGGCATCAAATGAGTGAAGGTTGATTCAAATATCTGGTAGGAAGAATTAATACTGGATTCTTGTTCTGCAGATTCTATTTTGAATGGTAAGTGTTCAAATCAGAGTTTCTACTGAAAATGTTTTTATTTTCCATTTGCCTGTTGATGCTATGATCCATAATGACTTGTCCATTTTGGGACGCTCGGTCTGTAGAATTAGACCGTATGGGATAAGATTAGTTTTATGTAGTTATGTGTATCGAATGCACCCTTTATTTACAAAGGGTGCATGTGTAGAATTAGACCGTATGGGATAAGATTAGTTTTATGTAGTTATGTGTATCGAATGCACCCTTTATTTACAAAGTACAATGCTATAATCCTTTGTTGTGTTAGCTTGGTCAGCGTTTTGAGAGTTTGTACTGTATTGGCTTCAGATATACAATCTTCTGATTGGATTTGAAACTTAAATAAGTGAATTCAAATGGCTAAATATCCATTCTCAATCATGTACAAACACACTCTTAATCAATCCATTTAGACCCTATTATGCTTATGTATTTTAGCCAAGGGAAATTTGAGGTTGTCGTACAGATTTTCTCACTGGTGAGTTTTTATGCTACTACTTGAGCAGATACTTACCGCTGATAATAATTGGTTGACAAAGCTTGAATGGTGTCATCCTAAATATAATCCGTTTATGTAAATTCGATGTAGCAATTATTTTTTTTCAACGTTGAACAAAAATGTGCGAGTCTTTCCTTACAGGAAGTAAAACAAGTCTTTTTCTGTAGTTTCTGTTGCCTATTAGAGCTATTTCTCCCAGGAAATTGGACGCTCTCATCTAGTTTTGCTTATGAATCAAAATTTTGGTATTTTACTTATTTGGTGTTACCTTTTGGTTACTTGTAGGCTGAAGCTTTCTTGATTTGTATGCGAATCTATTGTAATTTTGGTATCTGATATGAGGAAGGCGTTATATGTAGCTGGGTTTTGTGAAAATTAGTCACGTTCATGGGGGGCTGTGTTTCAAAACCAAAACAAAAGGTGAAATCAAATGCCAAGTACTTGTACAAGTCTTGCAAATTTCGTCGAAAAATTGCCCCATCAGTTCCAGTTGCACCGGTCAAACCCCTTACTGATGCAGGAAATTATGTATGCGACTTTTCTGTCCAAGAATTAGCTTCTTTCGACATTCAAAGTGTCGAAACAACCATCTGCTGCAGGTCTGAAGTTCAAACTTTCCAACGTTCTGAGTTGCAACATAACCACAATGAAGTTGGCATAAATGGTACAGTTTTCTCTTGTTTCTTCTTTTCTCCTTTTATTATTGCAAATATCACCCAAAATATTAATTTATAACGATTTAGCAGGAACATGCCAAGAAGAAGAATGGTTTGACTCTTTTAGTGTTCTCGATTCTGATACTGATGAAGATTTTGTTAGCACTGATTATGGTAATTTCAGATAATTCTGTTTCGATTTACATTTCACTGCAATAGTATTTTGATTCTGTCTTTTAACTTTTTCTTCCAGAACTTTTTACATCGTTGAGTACAGCTGGAAGCTCGTTATATGGTCGAACTACTCAATTTAATGATAACTCGTGCTTTGTTGACAATGTGTGTACAACTGAGGATAAACCTATGAATATCTTGAAGTACAAGGAAAAGAAACAAAATGGCTTCAGGCAGCTAAATGCAGATACACAAAATACTGATCTTTTATACTTTAAAAAGGCTGAGGAAACTTTTACAAAGAGGATTGAAGTCAGTGTACAGCAATACGAAGAAAAAACTGGAAGAAACAATTTTGAGTGTTGCTTATCGCACTTTCATCCTTCAGTTGATGCCTCTGATATAAATCAGCATACGTCGTCCCCAGGCTCAACATCAAACAGAAGGAAGTCAACCGGTACAGTGGTTCCGTTAGAGAGGAAACTCTTTGATAGAGAAATTCCAACCAAGTACTGTAAGTAGAAAATGTACTCTGTTGAATAAGTTATTTATAGCACACAGTTGAGATTAGATATCAAAACAAGTAAAGAAGGAAGCATACTAATACATTTATTATGACAGGTTCGTCTGAGAGATTTTTATGTCATCCAAGAGCTGGACACCTGATTCCATGCTCCAAGGAGAAGACAACTCAAGGATGCTGGTGCCCGCTTGCACCTTCTGCCTTTAAGCTACGCGGAGAAAATTATTTCAGGCATGTTACGTAGTAATGATCTAATATAGTCTACAAATTTGCAGCTACTTCGTGGTGAGCGTCTAGATTTGTCTCACTTCTAACTAGATTATTATTTTTCTCAATGCAGAGATAAAAAGAAATATCCTGCTCCTAATTACTGCCCATACATACCAATTGGTACTGATTTATTCGCCTGCCCCCGAAAGATACACCATATCGCACAGCACGTTGAACTTCCTTCTGTAAAGTCACACAATGAAGTGCCTTCCCTACTGATTGTTAACTTACAGGTCTATTCTTAGTTTCCCTAACATGGTATAATAGTTGAAATAATCTATATTTTGTTAACAAGTCCTGCTGTGGTTTCAAGCAATTTGATTACATTGGATCTTTGAAGTAGACATAGGGATGAAATGAACGGACCGGAGAAAATGATTCATGTAGTCGACCCAAATTTATTGGGAATAATACTTAGTTTTTGTGTTGTTTGTTATTCCTGTTGTTACCTCTTGGAGACTTGATTCTGGATGTTCTTATGGCAGCTTCCTGCATATCCTGCTTCCATGTTCCTCAGTGACAGTGATGGGGAAGGCATGAGCCTCGTATTATATTTCAAATTATCCGAAAATTTTGACAAAGAGACTTCTCCACAAGTTTTGAACGCCATAAAGGTACTAAAAAGTCAAAAAATTACTAGCTTTCACTTCAACCTATTTTTGTTCTTGTGTGGAGTACTACAAAAATCTGTTCATTATTTTTTCGACAGTTTGCTTATTTTTGTGGGTTTATTAGTGCAAGAAAATCTCGGTTAACGGCTTCCATTTGTTTATACCTCAGAGATTTGTCATGGATGAGATGGAAACTGTGAAGGGTTTTGCTAAAGAATCTACAGTTCTTTACAGAGAAAGGTTAAAGTTCTTGGTAAATGTTGTCAATCCTGAGGACCTCGGTTTGAGTTCTGCCGAAAACAAGCTTCTATCTGCATACAAGGATAAGCCAGTACTTTCCCGTCCCCAACATGTTTTCTTCAGGGTACAAATTCTTGCTCAATTATCTGTTCATAGTTTGGAAGAGATTAATAGAACTCCCAAACATGTACAAAGTGTGCGTTTTGGACCTTTCTGAATACGTCTGTCTTATTTAATGCTGCCTTTTGCCACAATCTTTATTTGATTTGGTATTTATCAATTTTTCTTTATATGAACTTTACTTTTGCTGGTACCTAATTACTATGAGAATGAACTTTCATGATTTCAGGGACCTAATTACTTTGAAATTGATCTGGATGTACACCGTTTCAGCTACATATGCAGGAAAGGACTCGATGCATTTCGAGCACGTTTAAAACATGGTATACTCGATCTCGGGTTGACAATTCAGGTAATTCTTTATATATTTTCACTAGAAACCAATATCAAGTGATTGCATTATTGCAAGAAGTTTTGTGCTTCGTCTTCTTGAGAGTCGATACACCAGAGTTCAATTAGGTTATAGCTCAAAAAATCGACAGATTATGTTCAGATTGTGAGAACATAACATCGAGAAATGGTCACTGCAGGCACAAAAGCCCGAGGACCTGCCTGAGAAAGTTCTGTGCTGTGTTCGACTGGACAAAGTAGACTTCGAAAATCGTGGCCAGATACCGACACTTGTAACACTTGGTGACAATTAAGGCTAGGTATTGATCGATTGGTGCATCGAGAAACGACATTTTAAGCTACGGGAATCTTTAGGAGCCATAAGTGTGAAATTCTTAGCACAACTGTGGTTCATCTGAGTGGGAAAAGAGAAAAGAGTACAAGCAGAATATTCTTTCTAACTATGATTTTAAGTATGGAGGTGAAACCTTTTGAATACAAGGAGTAATAATTTATTTTAATGTACTTTGTAACACTGGCGGAAACAAAATGAAAATAATCAATGTATCAAAGAGTCGAATGTTGCAAATATAAAGGAATTCAACATGAAGCTCCTATATCTTTTTTTCCCCCTCACGTTATGTTGATTGTCAGGAGACTTGTTCGAGACAAATCACGAAAGCTCATTTGTGAAATTTACAAAGAATAAATAAGAGAAATAAGATATGCCATTTGGTGTGTCAAACACATCCTATATTGCTCTGAGTTAAATACTTTGAAATAATAAATACTTAAAAATTTGCAACAAAAGGCACTACGTCCGAAGAACAACTGCAGGTTCAAAAATCCAACCTAATTTCTCAAATTCAAGTGTCAACAGCCATGCTTGCAATACAACAACTAAATTATAAAGACAATTACAGAAAGAACGATTGAACATGGTATAATAGTACAAGTACTATTTCGTTTAATGAAATTTTACAAAACAATTCCTATAGAATTCACATTATCACATCTTTGTGTTTCTTGCGGCAAACATTTGTATTACCTAGTTTCTGTAATTTTCGAGTAGGGTAAATATTACTTAAATTAAATTCCTGGCCCCAAGTATAGTATAACATAGATCTTACTAAAACAAATTTCTTCTGCGTCGTGGCAGCATTTTCATGTCAACTGACTCTCTTTCAGTCACTTCTCAAGAAAGTTGTGTTACCTGTTCTTTGAATCGGAGAAGTGCTATAGGCTGTTGTTCATTGTTCCTGAATTCCCTTTTTCTATTTGCTGCTTGACTATCTATTAGAGCACCGTGTGGTCTCGACTGTGAAGCAGCATTGGCAGTGTTGTGGCTGGTATTCTTAGCAGAAGGTACATCATGGTTATGCTTTCCCTCATACGTTGTTACGACAGCTTTTGGGTCACTTGCAGCCCTTTCAATGTGCTTCCGGACATTGCATCCTGTGTTAGTGCATTTGTAGTAGCTTCTGTAAACGGAATAAAAACGATTCAGAAAACAAGCAGAAGAGGATATCTACATTGTGCAAAAGACATTCATTACTAGCACCAAGAAATGGATGGCAGATATTCAATGATATCTCCAGAGTATAAAGTGCAAAGGGCCTAGCAGCACTTCCACACCCAAAGGAGCTAACCTCAACGTTTCACAGAATTTTTTTTTTCAACACAATCATGTCGAAATTTTTACTTTTAGCAGATTTGATATATCAGACATGGAGGCTAATCAATTGGCAGTTCACAATTAGCTGCACTTAAAACATGAAAGATTGAAGAAACAGATTCCAATTTTCCCCCTTCCAAAGCTAGAACCCAATTTAAATCATCCATACAACATCACAACATATAGTTTTTATAGTGGAAAAGGAGGAAAATGTTTCACCTTGGATGTGGGTTCCCTTTAACGACCTTCTGGCCATACTTTCGCCACCTATAACCATCATCTAAAAGATCGACTTTACTGGGCGTTTGGACGATGATTCTAGGTTCTGTAACTGTCAGGTGGGATGATGCTTGCTCTGAAGTCTGAACCTCTATGTTCCTGCTAATATTTCACCATAGAATACTAATCAAGTTGAGCAGAACAATAAAATATTTTCGCATTTGGGAAAATAAGTATACCTTCGCTTGGATTCTGGTTCATCGTCATCCCTTCCATCTACTCTAGTTTCAGTTTCCCCCAGTTCCTCACTGCCACTTGATCCAGATATATGCTCGGGTATAACTTGGCAAGATTCCTGATCTATGTCAGATAATAAACCTTCCACAGATTTGTTCATATTTCGAGTCAGACCCTCGGAGCTCAATTCAGAGTTTCCATGAAGGTGCACGCTTCCATTTGAATTTCCAGCACCTTTTGTACACTTACTGGTCTTTGGATGATTGTGCTGTCCCTTGTATATGATTTCAATTATTTGACCATCTAGAGACCGCTCCACTTTCTTCTTGACTGGACATTTCGGATGAGTACATTTATAATAGCTTCGAGGATATTCACCGCCCTTCACCTGCTTCTGCCCATACTTTCGCCAGTTGTATCCATCATCTGTAGGTTTATCAACAGTGAGATTAGGAGGTTGAGATTTCTGATCAGATTGGGAAACATCAGATGACTCCTTCATGATGTCAGTGTCACGGACAGGAGGTGGCATGTGTTGCAAAGATATAATGGAAGAAAGAGGTTGCAGCTGTGACGGTGATGAAGTAGGACCTGCTGATAAAGATGGATATTCAGATTGGACATGCATCTGGACTTGAGTTTGAGTTTGAGTCTGAGCTGAAACCTGAGCCAGCATTTGTTGATGAGACATTCCAAAAAAGTCCTACATTAAGCAAAAAAATAAAAAAATAAATAGTTGAAACAGGTACAGAGTAACAACTCCAAGCATTCGACTAATGCTATTAAGGAAGCAAAATCAAGACACTGACAGCAATGCTGTAAAAGTTGTAATTCCCATGAGATATAACACCAATAATACACTCCAGAATTGCTAACAAAATTTTATATGTTTTGGATTTCTGGGAAAATGTCATTTGGTCAAGCTTATGAATCACTCTGAAACTGCTCAAATTTTCTGCCTGTTGTTATTACAAGTAAATAATCATATGCACAGGTGGGTAACAATCACGGATCCAGAACCAATTAATCACTTTAAGGACCATTCGCGCTAACCTTTATAAAAAAAGGTTCAATAGAAACAAGATGCAAATAAGGATGTGAGACAAGAAGTTAAGCTAACCACACAGGAACATATTCACAATATCACTTAGCATTCCTGAAAAACACAGATATAAAAAAGGTACAGAACTTAAATGCGAAGCCATAGGTCCGGCTACAATGGGACTTCCTTTTATTCTATTTTTCTGTAGTCTGTATAACAAAGAAAAATCATTGACAAGCTGTGATATGATGAAGAAGTATAGTATGACGAGAATTATTTTCTCAGTATGGTTTTGTTGTCAAGAGAAGTATAAACCATAATATTTATATTAGAATGCAACTCTTCATTGATTCGGAGGTTAAACCACCCAAGCCTTCTCTTTAAAAATTAAAATGAGCTTACCCAACAATGTCCATGCTTATTTCACCCAAAGTGACACCAACTTGCCACCTGTATTTTTCCAAAAGTTAGCAGGATCTTAATTACGGTGCTTTATGATTTATTTTTTTTAACAGCTGTCAAACCAAATCCTCAAATAGGGAAAAACATATTTCTCAGTTTTACGCAGTTGAAATTTATGATTTTACATAAAAAGAAGGTCCTGCTTCTATCATACTACCATAGAAGAAAGACATCAAGTAATTTAACATATGACATAATCACACCAGCACATGTGAAGCAGACTACAAATAAGCAGAAAGCACCAGGCTGTCATGCTTCGGCTGTGACAAGGCGGAAGCCCTACAAATACAGCTGACACTAGCACTCAGTGGTGCGAAAGGGACGTGTTGCATGCAAGGGGCCATAAGCAGGGTGAAGAAAAAAATTATAGGCAAGAGGCTGAAAGGTAGGCACTGCAAGCCATGATGAGGGGCTTAAGGCACCGAACGGAAACTAGGCATGCAGCAGAGCCTGCAGGGTGCAGAGAGTCCGAAAGCTGATCGTTACGGATGCAATCTAAGGCCAGCTATAGTGAACAGTGTTGGCAGATGGCCCACACATTTGGTGAAACTTCAAAGAGGTTAAGAGTATTTCTTAGAGAGACCTGCAACACGTCTAAAAGAAAACCTTGGTAGAATGTTCTCATGTAAACTTCTTAGAGAACAATCTCGAAGCTAATCATTACCGCAGGATGGATTGATCGCCACCGTTCATTTGTAAACCAAGTTGGCAAACTAGTTAAATTAGTGAGATTGAACTTCTGTGAGGGGCATGTGAGGACTTGAGAGCACATGTTGATTTTAACACAAGAGTCGTATACTTTGTTTTTACATCTCTCGTCTTCTTTACATTAGTGATTTTTGAGTGCTGCCAATCAAGGGAGGTTGACTAAACTAAGACCGCAAGGCACCATGTGCTAGGAAATTTTATAAATTGAATAGCAAAACCCACTTAGTTATGAGCTTTCCCCGTCATTATACATAAAGTTAACACAATACATAACTTGAAAGATGAAAAAGAAAAGAGAAAAAATGCAATGCAAATACAATAAAACACTATCTAAGCCGCAACTTATGATTCTTTGAAAGATCAAACTTATCGATTATGAGATTTGAATTAATACTATCAACACCGTACTTCCTCAATATATAGACAATCATGAAGTTTGCTAGGAATACATTCTCCATTTTGTTACATCTTGTTATGTTATCACTGTTACATCTTGAACACGTTGCCATAAGTGTTGTCACTTCCCAATGTATAAGAGAAAAATCAAAATTAGCACCAAACCATGCAATGTGCCTAACTAGAAACCCTTTTTTTTAACTAGTTTTGTATTTATCTTAGCATCTCTCTGTTCTATCTCACTGATGCTAATACCTTGAGTTACCTTCTTTAAATTGTCCAGTATTAGGCTCCACAAATGGTTAATGTCTTTAGGAATTAGGCCCAACTTATCTCGTTCATACTTTCAAGTTTCAATAGTATATTCATTGAGCTAAGAACCAATTTCTTGTCAGGTAGAAATTCCCTACTTAATTTCAACATCAAGTAATAGTTTGAATTACTCTACAAGTTAACTATGATACCATAATTCAAGAACAATGAAATATATGACTTCATGATTAACATCTAGATGTATTTCATTAATTTATTAACTGATTCATCAATCCGATCCCAATATGTCATCTTCAATGCTTCATCTCACTAACGGGTCACGAAGTCACAACACATGCCATTGAAGTGTTAATGAGCAAGCTAAGTGCAATTTTTTTATATAATTCTTATTTATGGTGTTGGATGGGTGGGCTCGGCAGGAGTTGAGGATATGAATGCTGCACGTGAGTTTAGAAGAGCCAACTCCGTGACAATTCGCTCTCTCTCTCACAAATAAACATATTGACACAAGATTTGCTTTTCTCGTTTTGTATTATGCAAAGTAAAATTTATGTCTAAAGAAACAAAGTAAAACTTGCCATAGGGATTTCGAAATAAACAAGTATATTGGAAGTGCACTACATCTCCATACAAACATCACTTAACATTTCCTATTATATGCAAACTAAGTCATATGTTTCATTTAAATTTTCAGATGGAAAGTGCTTAGAAGCGTTTGTGAGGTGGATCCATGGGCAAAGTTTAGTTAGTTACATGCAAAAGTATTGGACATTTCCCACGTTTGATGTTGTTTGTTTTTTGTTTATGTTTTTGGTCATTTTATTATTAAATTCAAATAAATGGAAGCTTTTCTTAAGCAACGCATTATACTATTATACATTTATAGTTTGGTGTTTCTCCGTGCACAAAAGCGCAACTTTTGCATTTTCATACCATTTAAATGTTATAATATTGACCTTAAATATATGTTTATTGAATATAATCTATCAAGGATAAAACACGTTATACCTTTGTTCATGAGATGCTATTATGTAACATTCTGACTTGATATAGACAGCCAGGATATTATTTTAAGAGGTTGACACTAAATAATATCACACCCCAACAATGACATTGGGATAATGAGCTTTAGACGATAAAGTATTGCACATTTTGGAGCTCTATTCATGTCAAGCTGAAATGGTGAAAAATAGCGATTTATTGAAAAATTTAAGAGCTATGGATTTGTTTAATGTGTGTTGACTTACTTTGAGATGTAAATACAAGAACATATAGGCATGACAGAAACCCAAAGGGAAATGGGCATTGTTTTGACTCATTAATTAAGCTCAACTTTTTTACAAGTTAAATTGAGCATATTGCTAATTTATTATAGCGCATATTATTAGCGGTTGTACTACATGTACATAATAGGTTTACCTACAATGTGTTGAGATATAATTGAATCGGGATTTCTTAAGAAAAAAACTTCCCCACTCTATTTTTGGCACCGCATCTATATGTAAACTATTATATAACTACTTATGTACAAGTAGTATCACTCTATTATTAGTTTAAAGAAATAAGTTGTATGCAAAGAAAGATATAAAACAAAAAGAATAACCAACCCACCCTTTATATTCGGAAAAATAAAAAAACTAACCAACCCTTTTTAATTACTCCTAACTAACATGTTGGGAATTGACCCCTCGATTGCCCACATCATCCGTGCTCAGAGAAAATAACGAGACAACATAAAAATACTGTCAAAGCTTTTCACTATAAGAAAACTTGCTACAATTATATAGAATTTCATATATCCAAACCCCTCAAATATCATAGGAAAAATAAGACCCTAACCTTACCAATTTCTACTATTTGTACAACCTTATGGATTTGTTTAATGTGTGTTGACTTACTTTGAGATGTAAATACAAGAACATATAGGCATGACAGAAACCCAAAGGGAAATGGGCATTGTTTTGACTCATTAATTAAGCTCAACTTTTTTAAAAGTTAAATCCAGCATATTGTTAATTTATTATAGCGCATATTATTAGCGGTTGTACTACATGTACATAATAGGTTTACATAATGGTTTACCTACAATGTGTTGAGATATAATTGAATCGGGATTTCTTAAGAAAAAAAACTTCCCCACTCTCTTTTTGACACCTCATCTATATGTAAACTATTATATAACTACTTATGTACAAGTAGTATCACTCTATTATTAGTTTAAAGAAATAAGTTATATGCAAAGAAAGATATAAAACAACAAGAATAACCAACCCACCCTTTATATTCGGAAAAATAAAAAAACTAACCAACCCTTTTGAATTACTCCTAACTTACATGTTGGGAAATGACCCCTCGATTGCCCACATCATCCGTGCTCAGAGAAAATAACGAGACAATATAAAAATACTGTCAAAGCTTTTCACTATAAGAAAACTTGCTACAATTATATAGAATTTCATATATCCAAACCCCTCAAATATCATAGGAAAAATAAGACCCTAACCTTACCAATTTCTACTATTTGTACAACCCCGTAAAGAGAGAGAGAGAGAAGGAAAAAAAAAATTAGGATGCTAAGCTTATAATTTTTCGTCTAAAAAACCCTCACATCAAGTAGCCGAAAGAGAAAAAACCACTTCAATTTATAATGAATATTTATTCAGTTCTTAACCTAATACATTAGGCAGACTCCAGGAACAATTCTGCATGTTCCATTCCTTTCCAAATTGAGCACCTTTGCTTCCAATAAACATGAGGCACGTAAAATTAGAAAAGGAACTTTTGATCACCTAATTTTTTTCTTTATTTGCTTTTGAAATCAGTAGCAAAGATTTAGCAAGTTCTAGGCAATATTTAAAGAGCTTCTCCAATGCAGTGGATTGTTTAATAGACGATGCTTTTGAAAAAATTCGTCCAATGCAAGCTAACAAGTACTCCATCAAGCTAATGGGACAGATAAAAAATAGACATTGTCTAGAATTAGAAGAAGTTCTTTCATACATGGTATCTCAGCAAAATTTATATTTTCTATGCATATTTAAATGCACTAGAGACCAATTTGAATTTGAGTGTCTTCATTAAACATCAATGTTGCTTACGTTGAAAATCTTTCAACCTTAGTGCTACCTCGATAACAACCCATATAATGCACTGGAGATGCTCTAACATTACATATATTCCTCTCCTGGAATAATAAATTTTTCAATTCATAAATTTCGTTGTTTTCCCAACAATTTCCACCATCTCCTTCTCCAATTCCACACTACCGCTAAACTAATTAATCATGGAGCACATAAAATCTCACTCATAAATTGCAATAGCCAAATACGAATTCTATTTACCATTAACACATTTAATTGAACAGTGATGATGATCACCATAAACGAAATGATACGGCCCACAATTAACTATATAACTACATCTTAAAATTGATCAAAGCTATGTTAAATTGAAGCCAAAATTCAGTACCTGAGTAGGCGGAACGATCCCAGGAGAACCAAGCAAGCTCGCCGGACTCAATCCTGGAGGTATTGTAAACATCCCAGGCTGCTGCCACACGACTAAACCAGCCGGTCTATTCTGCTGAAATCCACAGTCCACACCACTACCACCTCCATTATCCTCCGTATTCTCCTGCTGAACCGACTGTGAAGGTAAAAAATTGTGTCTTCCGTTTGGCACAGCCGACGGTGAGACCATGGCTCCGGCAAGAAACTGCGAGAACGAGCGGGAGTCATTGTCGGGTTCATTTTCCGCAAAAAAGCTGGAGACCAAGGTCATCGGGCCCGGGCTCACCCCTGGACCACCTGTAAACAAACTTTCCATTGAACTCATCGGAGGCAAATCGATCCTCGGCCGAGCAGGCTGAGATGATGGTGAAGGAGGTTGATTCTCAGCCATTAAACTTAGTTTTGGCTTCAACATTATGAATTTTCAGATCATTCAAATTTTCAAGGAAGAAGATTCAATGAATCAATTATTTGTTCTATTAAGGGAGAAGAGACTTGGGAGAGAGCTTTTTGTTTTGAGCTATTTTCTGCAGACTTCAACCAGAAGTCGCCGCCTTGTTCTGTGAACTTTATAAATTTGCAGGCAAAGTCCACGGAAGTATAATGAAGTTAATTTTCACATTCGCCCCCCATAATATTGGTCCATAATGAGTTGTAATATTGTTTTCGCTCATTTTTTTTTTTTTTTTTTTTATGGGTAATTAGTATACAACGGTATCACATTTCACTATTATTGTTAGGGATAGACAAAATGTTCAGATCAAATCAAACCAAATTAGAACCTAACCAAATCAAGCGATTCGATTCGGTTCTACAAAAAAAAAATAGTTTTGGTTCTTCGAACGAAAAACCATTTGGTTATAGTTTTAGTTCAAATCTGATTCTAGAACCAGAACCAAACTTAATTTATAATATTATTTTTTGTATGAATTTGATTTTATATTAATTGAAGCCAGCCAAGTAACCATTATTTTGGTACAGCCCATAAAACGTGTGTAACCCATTAATTTAAATTGTATTTAATATTAGTGTTTAAACATCATTTCAATGCATTATTTCAAATTCAAACCCTCAAAGTTCATGGACGCCTTCCTAAATTCATAATCCCTCAAACCTCAACAACGCAGCTTTTCTGTGCAAAAACTCCAATTTTGTCGCCACCAATTTACTGTTCCTCCAAGCCATCAAGGACAATGTATAGTAAAAAAATATCATAATTTACTGAATATCTTTTTTTTTTTCATAGTTTTTTGTGCAACTCAAGACATAATTTGCATTGAGGAGACGGAGTTCTATGAAGAAATTGAATCTGGGAAATTTTTTTTATAAAATATTATTACATTACATCTTATTAATTGTAAATGGTTTTAATTTATTCCTGTTTGTTTTAATTCTGTATTTTGAATTATGTTTGTACAGTTTTTCAAAGTTACAACATAAGTAATGAAGTATTAAACAATTAATGATTATCTGATGGTAAGAACTAAGTTGCTTGGCTTGGTCATTTTGTCACCACCCCTGTCTATTAGTTTTGAGTTTTAACTTTATATTTCAATTTCATATTTCATTTTTCTCATGTAGGTCTAACGGTTTCTTATAAAGGAAATGATTGGACGTGGGATGAAAATGGA
>CAIGRQ010023781.1:0-12424 GCA_903798375.1 Fraxinus sp. D2006-0159 | reverse complement strand
AAATGAATTACTTAATTCTAACTTTTGTTACGCCCATCACTTAACAACACTTAAACTGATATTTTAGCATCATTAATATTAGATAACATTTTTCTTTTAATGGACATTAAACCAGGCTAAGTATAACCAAATTCAAATTTTCCCAAATACCAACAGTGTGATCTGCTTCTGCATATAGGAAGGGAATGTTTTGAATTTCATTCTCATCCATCCTTTTTATCTAAAGTATATTACATTCACAAAATTGCCACTGTTTGACACCCATTCATTTTATTTCTCATTCTCATTCTCATTCTCATTTTTCATTTCAACCACATATTCTCCTAATAAAATAATATTACACACAAATCAAAAAAATTTCATCACCTTTCCACCACACATTCTTACATCAATCACTATTCTAAAAATTCATTTCAACCCAAAATGGGTTTCAAACAGGGGCTTAGTATTTTACATGCTTGTTTTCTTTTTCCTCTTTTTGTATTTGATTAAAAAATATTTAATCTTTATATATGATCTTTTTTTTTTTTCTTTTTCTTATTTTTTTGAAAGGGATGTGATTGATTTAAAAAATGACCGCTAATTTTAACTTTTTAAATTTATTAAATTTAATTTCACATAATCCTACTTACCTTAAAAGAGGGTGGACATTTATTGTTCATTTTTGTCCCATTGTGGTCACACTTAAACTGGTTTGATACTGTTTATCAATAAATATCATTCACTGTTCATTAAATATCTCTTGCAATCATTTCCCTATCCACTTTCTTCCTCAGACGCTTCTCTCTCAATTTCGGACTAACCCTAGCAACCGTCGACCGCCCTCGAAACCGTTTTGAGGTAGTAAAGAGAATAATATGAAAAAGAAGATCAAGGAACTTTTGAATTTATAATATTATTTGTGGGTCAATTTTTTATTTTGAATTTTCTGATCCATAGTGTGAAAAATGATACAAGTGGCATCCAAAAGTTGAGGTTGAAATTTTTATGAGAAGAAAAAAAGTTGAATTTTTTTATTACCTTTTTCAGGTGCCATTTTATATTTAATAATAATTTTATTATACGTTAAGAGCTTGTTTGGTTTAAATTTTTTGGAGGAAGAATTGATTTTGAATAGTGATATGATGGGAAATGTGTGGTTGAAAAAGAAGAAAAAAGTATTGATGTGATGTAAAATATTATTTTATTGAAAAATGTGTGGTTGAAAAATNTTTTTTGGAGGAAGAATTGATTTTGAATAGTGATATGATGGAAAATGTGTGGTTGAAAAAGAAGAAAAAATTATTGATGTGATGTAAAATATTATTTTATTGAAGAATATGTGGTTGAAAAATGAGAATTGATTTACTATAGAATTGAAGAATCTTAACCAAACAGGCCCTAAGTTTCCGTTTGGATACAATTTTATAAATGATTTATGAATTCAATTAAAGTCGAAGCATATATGGCTCCTATTCACTATATGCACAAATTTAGTGCATTTGTTGGTCCTCTACTATTCTTACTATTCCGGTTTATAAACTATTTATAATTTTTTTAATTAATTGCTTTTTATTGCACATTTGACATTTTAAAACCTCTATTTTTATTTTTATTTTTGCTAATCTTTAGATTCGTGTATTACCGTTCGTATTCTTACTTTACTAGTTGCATCAATTTTACATTCAATTTCACATTGTCGTCTGGAATCCGGGATAAACATCTTTAGTATGTATTGCACTTGCCATTACGTCACTAATTTTTTTCATTTATTTGCTAAAAGTTGGACCATACGAACCCAACCTCGTGAAATCTCTAAGAACACAAGGAAAAACTCGATCTCGTCAATTTCAGAGAAACATTCATTGGGTAGTGCATATTATTATGTTAATGTTGTTTGTCGTTTACAAATAAATTAAATATGTTTTTCATAACTATTTTTAACAACTTTATTCTTTGTTTATGGTTACCGTAAGTATAATAATATTATTAGTTGTAAATCAATGCAAATTTGCACTGCACAATACTATAAAATTGATACAATATAGGAAGATTCACCAAACACAACCTTAGGAAAGAAAAATAAATATATATATATATATTTATTACCATTCTTTGAAATGATACACAAAGGGTGACCACTACTAAAATCGGCCTAATTCCTAATACTGGAAACTATAATTAACCAACTCCCCGGATGTTTCCAAAGATGCAGAAACACTCCGGGACAACATATTTGATTGAACTCCTATACTCTACATATGGAGACAGCTGAAATTTAGAAAAACCCGCAAACAGCATTCCAAACACGTCTATCACGCAAGCAAATAGTATAATATATTAGATATTACTCAAGACACCCTTTAAATGATCCAGCCCTTCAGCTGATATACTCCTCCTCCTATGTGATTTCGGTATTTCAATCCGAGGTGGAGGATCTGGTGAGAAACAGGCCACGATTACTGTTAGATTATCGCATGTATTGCGTTTGAGTGCCTCCCTCACTAGTTCTCTGGAGCACTTCTCAGGATCATTGTGCAGCATCAGCTCCTTCCTTACAATGGTTACGGCACATTGGCTGCTCATCACATCCCATAAACCGTCACAACCAATTATTATGAACTCGTCTTCCTCTGTTATAACCACCTCTTCTAGCTCCGGTTCTGGGGTTAATGGGCACTTCGAACCTTTAGAGCCCTTCATATGCCAATCACCAAGAGCACGAGCAACTGAGAGTTGTCCATTTAGATAGCCATCATAAATGACACCCCCGAGCTTTTCTATCCTTAGTCTTTCAGAGGTACAATCAGGTTTGTGGTCTTTTGACAGTTCGATTGCTCTTCCTCTTTTACCCAATACAGCCCGGCAATCCCCAGCATTAGCAATTACCATATTCCTGAAAATTAACATAGAAATGAACATACAAGTTGAAGTGTAGAATGCACAAGGTTGCATATGACATAAAGAGAAGAAAAGACCACAAATTAATGAATGAGAATTGCTTAGTCCACATTGGACAAGCTGGCATGAGTTTCCTTCATTTTATTCAGTTGATACATAAATTCATTTTGATCTAAAGCTTCAACTTCTTAGATTGAAAAGTAAGATATACCAGATCCAAAGATGAATTATATAAATAAGCAGCTCGAGAGTCGGAACAAGATTACAGTCCACCTAAAAGGAGACCTATTGATATTATCTGATCAGAGGTGGCATAACCGAAAACAAATCTAAGTTATAGAATGATGTCAAGGAAGAAGATAAAACATATTTGTGACTTATTCTTAAACTTCACTGTGGCTCAGGAAGTTGTTGGACACAATATTTTAAGGTTTAGAGAGATGGACAAGCTGGAAGTTTTGTTCATGTTTAATCTTAATTAAGACAACAAATGCTCACACTAGTATTATAAACAAATTTCGGATCTCAACACCTGGGATACACATACTTACTCACCTGACATAAGTTATAGAATGACTAATATCAAATGCCTTCAGGTGGCTTCCTATTATCAGGATTTCACACTTGCATAATATTGTAGTACCATCTATATTTATTTGTGTATTTAGGGATGGCAAAAAAACTCATCAAACTCGATACTCACAGGGCCCGCCCGCTTGATCAGGTATTCGTGTCGGGGATGGGGCAGGTACGGGTAACAAAGGCCCCATCCCACGAAATTTCATTAGTTCTAATATAAGATGACAACTAAGATTATCTAAGAAATATGACAAATAATAAAAGTCTTAATTTACCAAATATATTCGAGTAATTTAACTTTTAAAAATAAATAAAATTATATATATATATAATGAATTATCAAAAATTTTAAAAATAAATAGATTAATAAATTAAACAAGTAGTAAACGAGCAAGGGCCCCGCCTCACCACGCCTTAAACGGGTAACGGGGCGGGGGGAGGTTGTCCCGACCCGCCCCGTTGCCATCCCTATGTGTGTTAGAAACATTACTGATGCAGGAGGTGTTTTGATTTTGTTGAATGTGGAACAGAGGAACTGGAGGAGGTTATCTTCTGGACATTTTGTAGCAAACTAAGGAGAACATCAATAACAAAATCATTTGGATGGCTAACGGTGCATTTTATTTTTGGCATTTCATTTTTTTTTAAGTTGACTACGTCAATGACTGATGTGGAAGTCACTTCCTTTTATCCATCACAAATGATAATGCCCAAGCAGCAACATAATGTAGAATATTCATATTTTAGAACATCAATCCATGAACGAGTCACCTGAATGCAGCACCAGTTACATATTATAGGCTGATGTAACTTCATAACAGCTCAGTTTCTTACCCTTCTAAAATAAGAGCAGTCAGAGCAGTAGTACCAGATGAACGATCAAGAAACTTAGCATCGGCCAGAGCATGATCAACTTTAATAAAAGCATTTCTGACTGCTCTTTTTACGCCACTTGGGAAATGGGAATCCTCAGTAATGAACTTAAGGATGTTCTTTCTGGTGAAGGATGCAGCATCAACCCCGCCATGACCGTCAAACACCTGTAAGCAAATAAGAAAGTCCATGGAAACTCATAAAACCCACTTTCATATATATGCTAGGTGGAATGTGGTTAACAAGATAAAATCAGGCATATATGTATATTAGTCCTCAATCACATCGAATTTATGCTCAATGAGATGAATAAATATTTTCATTTTCCTTTAAAAGAAATTCTTCTCCATTAGTTTGACTCCCAATCCAGATTAAAAAAAAAAAAACTCTAAACAGAAAGAAAGTTACGGACCCCATAAAATGCTCCAGGAGAAGGGAAACTGTCAGCTGCACCAAGATGCTCATAAAGATTATCAACACAAACGTACTCATCCTCCATATATGGCTTTGGTCCCTTCTCAGAACAGCTGCCTGAGCGCAAGGTAGGTAAAAATGCAGAATACTCACCCGATGGAGACTTCAATCCAATAATTTTGATTAATCACAAAATGAAACTATACATAAATTTAATAAGCCGTAGTACAAATAAAACAACCAATATAATGATGAGGAATTTGAACTTTCACATCCAAGTTGTAGATCGGTAGATGCAAAGAAAATAGCAGTTCAAAATCCGTTGAACTTGGAAACAGTACTCCATTATATCGCAAGATGCAAAACAACTTAAACGAAAAGTCTACTTGTTTATATGAAACAATTTCCCCCTCAATTACTACTACAATGAGGCTGTTCAAATTACAAGAGCATAGCAATTCCAGTTAATAAATCACATAGTAACAGTATTCAATCAATCTGTGAGAACTTATTTTTAAACCATAATATGTAGTTTTCCATAGATTGCTCTGAACTATTTCCATAGATTGATCAATTGTGATCTATGTTTCATTTTTATTATATTAAACCAAGATATTTTCTTGCAATCAACTACAATATGCTCTTTCTATCTTTACATTATCGATAATTCATGAATCTAGGATACTTTAAAATCGAAGAACTCTGACCTTGAAATCTCAGTACAATGCCTAAAGAGCACGCAACCAGATGAGTTATTTTCTAACTCCCACTAATTACTATAGTAAATATGAAATTTAGCTAGTACAAACATGATCTAGTGTATCATCCAAATGGTAGAAATCTAGATTCGTAGACTGGCAAGTACACGAGGAACTTTATATGTAGAAGATCCCACATCATTTAACCAAGTAAACGATCTTATATCACAAAAAGGAAAATGAGGATTGAAAATTAATTTACTCACCAATTTTGATGTACGTTCCAAAATTGCTTGGCTATTGCAATGGCGCATGACAGGAAGATTTCGAGGTGGCCGGCCGGGTTTTGCCTGGTTTGAGTTATCATCTTCGTCGTGATTTTCCTCTTCTGTAATGGGTATATTTTTATTTTCTTTGAAAACTCCGTTTTCAAATTCACCACCGCAAGCAGGGGAGGTATCGGAACCTGGAGCCATACAATTTTTTCTCTACCACCCACCAATCCAATATATCAATACAATAATCTGCTTCACCCCAAACATTTTATCGCTATCTCCTTCGCCTTTTAGGCACAGCACATTGACAGCTGTACAAATGTTTCTTTGATCTGAACTCAACAATCGTTATTAAAACAAATCTATATTTTCCGACTAAATTAACAAATAGTGCTTCCGTCTTCGGATTACAGGAAGAATTAAACGTATCGACATGGACTTTTATTTTAATTCGCCGAGTTCTTGAAAAACACAAGTCTAGATTCGTGAAAATAAAAAAACAAAAATGTGACTAGATGGAAGAGAAGTAAAAGTAAGAGAAATACCAAAGCATAGTAGTAGGGAAGGGAGGGCCGTTTATGTGGGAGTGGCGATCCCAGGTTTGAGCTTTCATTGCCGCCATTGTAGGGAGAGTGTTAGTTACTTACACGTGCACCCACCTCCATTTTATGGGAGGTATTCCAATTTCCAGCAAGAACCTCGTAATTTGATCATAATTAGCTATTATTGTGTAATTAGAGAATTGCACATTAAATCTTAAATGGATCGAGTTGATCCGTTCAACTAGTTTATTGTCGGGTTCGGTTCAATAGCTCAGGCGAGTCAAGCATGCATCGACACACTTCAAGAAAGTTGGGTTCGACTAGTTCCACGAGTTCATTTTTTGTTGGTGCGAGTTGAGTTGGCTCGCGAACTATTCCCGACTCAACATTTATTTTTATTTTTTTCAAATTTTGCACACTAACTTTTCGAAGTATAATGAAAACGTAAATTTGTAAGAAAAGTATAAACGTAAACAATTATAAAGGTTAAAAATCCAACTCATTTATTTGTACTTGGGATTGGCTACGGTGGATGAACGGGATTGAACTATACGCGAATGAATAATTCGTAGACTTTATTTAAAAAAAAAAAAAGAGAGAGTCAAATATTGTTATACAGTAATAAACATAAAATTCAGTGCAGCATAAAAACCTGTGAATGTTCGTGAAATCTTTACCAAATGCAATAGCAATCTTTTCTCGTATCAGGTCACTGTTTGAGCTGTACCCTATAAAAATTCATTTTTTCTCAAACTTTTCAATAAAATAATTTAACACGTAAAATTAAAATTTTTTTCTTTACTTTTTAATTATATATTCTCCAAATATTAGTGTTACAAAATTTATTATCTCAAAAAATGGGGCTCAAACAAACGGTAGGTATTTTTAGGGATGTCAAAAAAATTCGTTCAACTCGATATCTGTGGTATCCCGTCTCAAATGAGACGGAGATTACCCACCTAATCGGGTAAACGGGATTGGGACGTCACTAGCTCGAAACAAGTACGAGACGAGTACGAAAAATATTGTCCCCGCCTCATTTAAAATTAATTTCAAGTATATTAAACAAAAATAATAGATTTATCATCATTTTTAAAGAGAGTATAAGATATTTTTAACAAATTGGTATATATACATATATTTATTTACTAAATAAAGACATTAAAAAGTAAAAGCAAAAAATAAAATAAAATAAATGGGGCAGAGGCTCCATCCCATCCCGCTTTAACAGGGTATGTGAATGTGTGGATGTGGTAAGGTAACAAAAATACCCGATGGGAGAAACGGAGGTGGGAATGACCGATCTGTCCCATACTCGTTTCGTTGTCATCCCTAAGTATTTTGCATATTGTTACTCTATCAAGCACATTAAGGCCTCGAATATATCATTTTTCAACCTACTTCCTCGTAGAGAGTACTTTACCACGTGCACTAAAATAGCCTCCGATGCTTAGTTGACATCAAAGCCATTAATAGATCACGTGTCATTAAAGATAATATCGGATATTGTTTTCTCATTAGTTAGTCACCATGCTAGAATATCAAAATAATTTATCTCCTCAGCTTAAAGCACTAAGGATGTGTTTGATTAACATTATTTTCTATGAAATTTGTTCTTTTTCCACTTAAGTTCTTACTTTTGGGGGTGTTTGATTGATATTTTCTCTGGTGAAAAATATTTTCCAGCTTTGATCATGTGGCCATGTTTTCCTCAAAAACAAAAAAAATATTTTCTTCGGGGAAGGATAGATTTTTATTTTTCAGACAATTCACTATGTTTCTCTCTTTTATCTACCGCTTCTCTCATCTACCCATCAATAAAAAATAGACAAATATAATATTTTTAGGTTGAAAGCTAAACCAATCAAACAAAATCTGTTGGGAAATTATTTAATTTACAACGTGGGTCAATATATGTAATTAATTGTGTATAAATGTTATCTTAAAATTAAGCCCAAAATTAAAGTGGTCTAATAAAGAATTAAGTAAGGGAAAAATTCACAACTCAGATTTTATCTATCCCAAAATCAAAAATCAGATTCAAAAGTTTAGAATTGCAAAAATCAGGTTTTCATTAATTAATTAATTATAGTTCACTATTATTATATTAAATTAAATATTTATATAATATAATTAACCCACCCCACCCACTACCCCCCACCCACACTGCTTCGGCAACCGTTCTCCGACCACGCTTAATTCCAGCGACTACTCCGGTGACTGTTCTACCGTCACCCAATTACGGGGACTGCTCAAATTCCGACAATTGTTAAGGTCACAGTTATATGCAATTTGGTCACAAATCTTATTAAATAGTTAAAAATTTCATTTTTGGTCACATATTATTTTGAGGTCACAAATGTAAGAATTTATAGGTCACAATTAACTTCTTTGATCACTGATCACAAAAATTACAGATCACAGATTTTTAATTTGTAAAAATTTAAATAGTTAAAAATTTCATTTTTGGTCAGATTATTTTGAGGTCACAAACGTAAAAATTTATAGGTCCCGATTAATTTCATTGGTCATTGATCACAAAAATTAGAGGTCACGGATTTTTAATTGGTGTCAAGTTAAAAAACATTATTCCATATTTGTTGTTCACGAATTATATTTCCAGTCAGAGAGTAACGAATTTTAAGGTCACGGTTACCATATACATGGTCTCATACACCGAACACCTGTCCCCCATCCAGTGCACCACCAACACTTGGTCACAGATTGATATAATTGTTCACATACACCAAAACACACGTCCCTCAATCCCAGTACATCACCAATACTTGGTCACAAGTCACAGACCGACCAAATAGATGGTCACAGACACTTTGTCCCCTCCACTGCACCCATCCCCCAATCTCAACACAAACAATACTTGGTCACAGGTCACAGAACGACCAAATAGTTGGTCACAGACACTTTGTCCCATCAACAATAACACCACCAACAACCACCACCATCGTCACCAGTCACAACACCACCACAACCATCGCCAAATAATAACAAAAAACAACCATCCCATCGCCGCTCACACCACCACACCAAGAAAAACACCATCACCGCATCTAAGACCTGCACTACCACACCTCCACCCCACATTACCGAATAGAAGACCATTGCAGTCCGCACACACAGCACCTCCACCGCTCAGCCACAGCTCTGCCTCGCACCCACACACCCACAAACACAAATTCGCTCCCCACACCCACAGTCCCCCCCCCCAAAACACACACAGAGATCAATCGGGACCATGGGAGCGTCGCACGACACTACTCTCGATCGTCACCACAGCAAAGTCGCGCAACGCTGTTGTGGGTGTTGCAACGACGCTGCACACCCACGCATCGTCACGACTCTGTTGTGGATAGCAGCAGCATCGCACGACACTGCTGTTGTTAGGGGGAGGGGGAAGAGATGAAGAGGGAGGCGGCGGTCGGTTGTTGTTGGAGAGAAGTGAGAGAATTGATTATTTAGGGTTAGGAAATTTGGTGGGGGGGTGGGGGTGAGGTGGGTATATAGAGTAATATAATTTTATAATACTATTATTAATATTAATTGTGAAATTAATACCCGAGTTTTGATTAAATAAAGTGAAAACCTGATTTTTAAAAAGGTAAAACTAAATAGCTGGTTTTAGGTAATTACCTCATTAAGTAATTAGGTTTTGAGCATCTAAATAAAGGGTAGACCGGATTATATGTGTAGAGATCGGATCCATCAGTGTTTGTATTTGACGATGGGCCGAATTCATATAAAAACTATATATAGGGGGTATGGTCCCCAATTCATATGCAATTTCTCACTCTTTGTGTCATTTCATCAAAACAAGAATATAAGAGAAAACATATTGAAAAAGAAGATCCAAAACCCACAATCAAGAATCAAGAATTACAATCAAAATCAAGAAGAAAGATTAAAGCAATTAAATTGAAAAACAAGACAATTAAGATTTTGAAGCAATAAGCCAAAATCAATATCAAGAACTCGAGAACCAAATCAGCCAATAATCAAGATTCAAGATCCGGAATCAAAACTTGGTATTAAAGAATCATTTCTAAAGAATTAAGGTATGTTCTGCATTATTAACTTTTTTGGTGATTTGATATGGAGGATCTTGTCAATAAAATAATTAAGTTTTCTAGTTTTATAAAGTTTAAAGTTTCATAAAGTTTCAACAAGTGGTATCAGAGCTATCTCCATATTAAACCACTGGGATTAAAGAAAGAATTTTAGGACTAAAATTTCAAGATTTTATATTTTGGGGATCTTTTAATTTCAGGTTTATTTTTGTGAATTTTTCGGAAATAAGGGAAGATTTGCACGAGTTGATTGGTTTTATTCCCAAGTTGTTGAAAATATCAACTTTTTAAAATTATAGCATATCCTCTGGATTCTGGAATAAGAGTATGGTAGATTACGAATTTAAGATGATTACGTTTCCCAAATTGGATTTGATTAGAATTGACTGGTTGGTTATATGTCTGGTTGTAATACACATGATTGACTGATTGACTATTCTTCCCAACACCTACTAGAATTGATTAGACACGTGTGCATGTAATGATTAAATTGGTTGGAGAAACTAAAGCGAAATAAGATTTCATGTGGGTTTTCTTGGGAATAACTGTTGGGGCTGCGGAGCCGACTTCTTGTTCATTTTTTTTTTGGTGAAAACAATAAATAAATAAATAAAAGAAAACGAAAATAAAAGATAAGGATTAAAGGAAAGGAACAATCAAATTTCAAATCTTGAAACTATAATTTATTTCAAATTACTAATTTTCTAAAATAGGTTAATCGAAGCAACATGTTGCCAAAGTAACATCTCTTGCCTAAACTAATTTATTTGGAATATTAAAAAGGTTGTGGGTATGTAATTCATGCAAGTATTGACTGACTTAAAAGAAGGTTAATATTTGACCGAATTATTTACACACATGTGGTGAATATGACAATTATAAAATTTTCAATTATGTAAACATTGAGCCAATTCAAAGATAGACTTGATGTTTGATCGAATTTATTATCAATATTCGATTACTACACCAAGAGTGTCACTTACAAGTTGGTATTTATGTCCAAAGACTAAATATCAATGTTATGCTCGGTGTTTTGTGATGTGGTTCACCATTATTTGAAATTAATGATTGTCCAATATGGATTTCTATGCGAACATGTTAATTACGTTTAAGTTCTCTATCTAGTCAATCCATCAACTTCTGCAATATCTGTCAACATCAATTTAATTCCTATACTAGAACCAAAGTTTAAGGGTTGGAAAGAGAACGCATGAATCTAGACATTGTATTTAGGAGTGAACAACTCACTACTCTTAAGGATAAAAGTTCTGCTAATAAAAATTGGACTTAGATAAGGGGATCATTCTAGCAGCATTCAGGAACGTTGTGTCTACTGCCAATGAGTTTCTTGATGAAATTGAAAAAAAAAAATGCTTTGTAAAAGGCAATGAGATCGAAACTAGCACGCTTTTAGCGAATTTAGTTTCACTAAAGTATAAAAGTAAAGAAAACACAAGGGAGTACATCATGGAGATGTCTCATCTTGTTTCAAAATTAGAAGCACTAGAGTTTAAGTTGTCTAATAACTTGCTCGTACATTTAATTTTGATTTTTATTTGCACAATTTGGCTAATTTAAGGTCAATTACAACTGTCAAAAGGGAAAGTGATCTTAATGAGCTCTTTCCATATTGTGTGCAAGAAAAAAGGCTAAAATAAGATAAAACTGATATTATTCACTTGGCAAGTACCTTTGAGTACAAGTAAAAAGAATAAGAAAAGTTACATCCGGTTTGGTTCAAAATAAACAGTGAAAGCTTGAAAATGATAAATCGGCTGTTATTTTTGTGAAGATCTGGGATACATAAAGAGAGATGATACTAAGTAACACACTTGACATGTAAAGAAAAGCACACTTCTCACTTTGGTTTATTTTAAAGTTAATTTAGTGTCAATTCCTACACACTTGGTGGATAAATTTCGATACCATTGATCACATAAGTGTGTCTGTGTGGGATTGCCTAAACTGTCAAAATCAATTGATGATGAAAGATTCATCTATGTGGGGGCAATGACAAATCAGTTAAAGTTGAAATTATAGAGACTTTAGGTTATCATTAAAGACTGGTTATTATTTGAATT
>CAIGRQ010023779.1:0-10359 GCA_903798375.1 Fraxinus sp. D2006-0159 | reverse complement strand
AAATACAATTAAAAAAAAAAAAAAAATACCAAAAAAAAAAAAAAAAAAAAAAAATACAGAAAGAAAAACCACACAATTGGCTCCAATATCACTTTTTTCCATCTTTATTACTTTAGAGGGAAAGTGATTAAATAAAAAAGGGAACAAAATAAATTTAAACAGCAACAGACCATCCTCAAGCCTAATAATAAATCATATAACTTGAATTTGATTTTGAGATCTGTGAAATGTAAGACATAAATGGAATAAATTGATATAACTAATTCGTCATCAAACTGGGATTGTTCGTTTTTGTACAGTAATTAACATGTCCCCCTAGCTACCAAGCACAAATTAGTGATATTACAAACACTGACATAAACAGATTTATATTAACAAGCCACCCATGACTCTATTTAACTAAAATAGGAACAATTTCTGAATGAAATTCAGGAAGATAAATAACCAACTGCATAATCTGAAAATTGGAAAAGACAAACCATCAGAAAGGCAATAGAGAAATTTTAAAAATATAGACCCCAACATTTGGAGAAGCAGTAGATATAGCTAGTTCACTTAAATGATGCAGGAAAAGCATCTCTCACAGGAACAATACTTTCAAAAGACATAGCCGTACGCTGGTCCTTCACAGCACACTACTATGGTTTATCCACTTGCAGACCATGATCGTGACAAAATGTTTGTCTAGCCTTGAATTGGAATTGTTGCAAACATTTCTACATTCCTACTGATTTTAAGGATGGTCGCCATTCCTACTGAATTTAAGGATGGTCGCTATGTGGGAGAGAGCGGTACTAAACTGAGGGATCAGTTGACAAGGAAAGGATTAATCCTACTAGAGTGCGACCTCTCTGGAATTTGCAGGGACATTCAGGAACTGCTCTTGTAGAGTTTCGAAGTGTTGGCCTCGGTTCAACAATGCCATGCCCTTTGAGAAAGGTTATGAGGCTAATCACCATGGAAAGAGATGTTAGGTGGCAAAAAATGACTCGAAATCTGATCTCATGGGTGTGTTGTTCAAGATGAAGATTACAATTCTGATACCAATTTTGAAGAAAATCCAAGTAAAATTGGAGAACTTAGAACCATTTCTTGTATCATGGATGACGAGGTTCGGACTTTGGAAGACATAAAAGCTTGTAGCTAATATAACAAATGAGATCGAGGCAAATAAAATGCACTTGCTAGAGATGGAAAATAAATTCAAGGAGAACAAGATATGTACCATGAGCAATCCTCCACTCAAACTTATTAAAAATATAAACTGTGAATGTTGCAAACAGAGGGAATAAATTATACAACTAACATCATTGTGATGGCAGAAGTTTTAAGAAAAGGTCCCCAAATTTCATTCAACCCGCTGCTTTCTGACAAATATTTTTACTGCAGACCTACGATTGAAAGGCTGGGTCTTCTTTAGGATATCCACATACTTAAGGGAATTGTTCAAGAATTAATGTCTCATATCTATTAGGGCTGCCCCCTTCTTTTTGCAAATGCAGCCAGAGGTTATGCAAATATAACTCATTCATGAAGGCCTTTCTAGCCTGAATTGAGGACCAAGTTGACTTAACACCATATTCAGACATAATCGTGTTGGTGGCTGGATATGAAAATTGGTCTTATCAGCAGTCTTTTATCATATTTAAGAAACAGACAGAAGAGTTTTACAGAACCTGTTAAGGAAGCTTCAATAAGTAGTGCAAGAAATGGTAAGAGTGGTACAGAGCAAGGATAGCATTTTCATTTTGTACGACTACCTCAAAACATTGCAGAAAGAGATCACTGTAGCAACAGACTTTCACTAAGAGCATTGAGAGATCAACTACTGAGAATAAATTCCAAGAGATTCATTTTGTATTTCCTGGAGGGGTTGTCAAGGTGATCTACATTCAACATGGCATATTTTAAGTTCCCTACAAACAAGGATCTAGATTTTTTTTTTACAGATCTGTGTTTGCGTAAAAGAGAAAATGAAAGAGAGAGCTTTGATGTTGATCCTTGCCCCCTTCAAAATCATGAGACATAATGCAGGTTAATACACAAATAAGAAAGAAATGCAGCACCTCTTCAAGCTCCTCTGCAAGCTTTCTCCTCTCATTTTCATTATGAGTCTCACGTTTCGCCAGTTCATGACCCCGGAGCTCAAGCTCTCTTTTCCGAGTTTCCAGTTGCAACTTCAGCTTTTCATGGTCATTAAATATCTTTTGGAGATGATCACGTGCACCTGACTGAATCTTTTTGATATCTGATTAATACAAATGTCAGGATTAAAAAAAAACAAGTTGGACTTAATTAGCTCAATGCCATAGTGCAGACAAGACACACCATCGTTATACTCTTGAAGAAGCTTATCCTTCACCATGATTAACTGGCTAAGGGAGTTTTCAGTCTCCTTGAATTTATTCTCCATCTCTAGCAAATGCATCGTCTTTGCCTCTATCACATTTGTTAAATTACCTACAAGCTGCTGCGTCTTCCTAGCTTCATCTTCCATGATATCAGATATGGTTCTAAGGTCTCCAATTTTACATAG
The DNA here is from genome assembly GCA_903798375.1 of Fraxinus sp. D2006-0159. NCBI lineage: Eukaryota > Viridiplantae > Streptophyta > Magnoliopsida > Lamiales > Oleaceae > Fraxinus > Fraxinus sp. D2006-0159. The sequence continues at coordinate 7,823 of CAIGRQ010023779.1, read as the reverse complement.
ATTTTCACCAAAAATATTATCAGAATTGTAGTCATCTGCTCGAGCCACCCACCCGTAAAGATCAGATTTCGAGTCATTTTTTGCCTGCCAACTTCTCTTTCCATGGTGATTAGCCTCATAAGCCTTCTCAAAGGCCATGGCATTGTTGAACCCAAGCCAATCATTTTGAAACTCTACAAGAGCAGTTCCTGAATGTCCCCTATAATTCCAGAGAGGTCGCACTCTAGTAGGATTAAATCCTTTCCGGGTCAACTGATCCCTCAGTTTACTACCACTTACTCCCACATAGCGACCATCCTCAAATTCAGTGGGAATGTTGACAACAATTCCAATCCAAGGCCAGACAAACATTTCATCGCGATCATGGTCTGCAAGAGGATCGACCATAGTAGCTTGCTGTAAAGGACTAGAGTCGACGGGTACATCTACATCATTTTCCAAGTATTTTGCCAGTGCAAGATGATTTGCCTTGTCTTTCCTGGTTCGCTTCTGTGAATTGCACTTGCCAACACCAACTGCATGCTGCAAGAGTTCCTTGTACAGGAAAACTTGCTTCTTTTTCTTTGGACAGAAGGGGCAAGTGTAAGCATCATCAGATACTTTAAACTGCTGATTAACATTCTTCAGTTCTTCATATGCTTTCTCTTCATACTCAGTTTCGGAATCACTCATGTCAGTATCATCTCCAGAACTGTACTCAATTGAACTTCCCATGAGACTCGATCTTATGAACGTCACACTGACTGCAAATGAAAGGAACATATTACCTCCAATTTCCCATCAAAAGCAGCATCATTTAGCCATCAGAGAAGTGCTTGGTATTAAAGATTTATTTTAGTAACCATCAAAAGAAAAATGGCAACTAAAAGATTCGTATATATATTCTATTTTGTTCCGCACGGGCACGTTTGATATGTCTCAATGTTTATTCTTCAAGAAAATCATACAAGAATAAAAATAAAAATAAAAAAAAAACTAACCGAATTTGACGTGCATGATGTAAAAATAATTGATTTGCAGGCAAGCACCATAAAAGGCACTAAAATCATGTAAATCAAAATCATTTACTTTTGGGGGAAATCAAATACTTTCAACTTACAATATTATTGAAAAAAATTGGCATAAGTGCCCCTTTTCTTTTTTATTAAATGAACATGGTCAAACTTAAGGAAATAACACATTCAAAAAGAACTAATAACCATTATAACAGTCTCATCAACAAAATAAATTACTGCAAATTACAAAACTCAATACATGTGCCAAATTGGGGAAGCCTGCATTACGCTAAATGAGTGAAAAAAGGAATAAGTGAATAAAAAGTTTTAATTCGCAACTTCCTCCCCCTTTTCACAGCATACAAACATAGAATAGGCAGAAATCAAATAACCCAATAGAATTTAAACGGAAACATGAACATGCAAGGAAAAAATCATATTAAGTAGCACATGACCGACAGAGAAAATAATAAAAATGGAAAGAGAAGGAAAATTTAAGCGGAATTTGAGGGAAATGACTCGCAAGAGTGAAGTTTGAGCAACGATTCACAATTTTTTTCCTTCTTTTCACAGCATAAGAGCGGAGAACAGTGGGAAATCAAATAACTCAAAAAGGAAAAGAAACAGAAAAATGAACGTGCATGGAAAAAAAATCATATGGAATTAATAACTGAACAGCATAATACATTCTTCGGACAGATAACAGAAGAAATTTTTCTTTGAAATTTACTCACGAGATTGAAATTTTAGCTGCAAATCCGAATCGTGAAATTGCTGAGCAGAAGATAGTGGGTTTCGCGGGGGTAGAGGACAAGGCAGACTGGCAGAGAAAAAATGACGTTCGGTAACTTGGGTTCCACGATAGACACACCAATGTTCTGAGCCGGTTCGGGTAAAGTTGGCCCAACCCATCATTTTTATTTATTTTTCTTTATTATGGAAGATAATACTTGAAAAAAAAATCCACAAAAATCTCATTGATGATACATAGTAATTCTATTTAGCACCGCTAATATTACAAGGGTCGTGCTACATATACATAATTTTTTTCCTAATCTACTACATTCCACTCATATCAGGAAGTGGGGACCACGAGTCGGCATTATTTAATACATGTGGGGTCGGCATTATTGTGAGGGGGGTACACCATTCGGTACCGCCCTCCTCGGTACATATGGATTTTCCCATATTATAACACCAATCGAAGTAACACTAATGTGATGTTAAATAATAAATGTACAATTAAATAAGTCATTTAATTTTACATTTCATTGAATCTACTGCATAGAATCATCTAAACTGGTGTTATATATATGATCATTCGAGCCATACTCAAAAAAGTTATTGAGATTGATTGTTAAGCCCTACATGGCTCACTTATTATCTAACCAACTTGTGAATCGATATAACTAGTATCGATAATTGCTCTGGACCTAAGTTGTCAAGCTTTTTTTTGCGTTACATAGTTATCAGAATCGGTGCAAATCCTTGGTCAACAAAAGTGTTATTCTCAGATATTTAAAAAGAAACAAAAGAAGTGCTTTACTAAGAGCATTTTCAATACATTATTTAAGGGCTTGTTTGAACTCCATTTTTGTCAAAAAAAAAATGTATTTTTGAATAGTGTATTGATGAGAAATATATGGTTAAAAAATAAAAGATTTTTTTTAGATTTAAGTGCAATATTATTTTATTGAAAAATGTGTAATTAAAATGAGATCAAAGCATTGGTCAACAATACATTTTTTTTTAAAAAAATAGGGCTTGAACAAGGGTTAAACGTAAAATGCTTTATTTTTTTTAGAGGGTCAAGTTTAGTTTCAATAGACTCTCTATTTTAATTTAAAAAAAAAAAAAAAAAGAGTAAAAAGAGTGGTTGACTCTTCGAATTCGGAGAGCCCAATTCATCATTTATTTATACTTTAAGACAACTATATTCAATAAGTTTCAATGCTCACTTCTTAAATTATTCAAATCATATTTGATCTTATTCGCCATTTACTTCTAATAAAATGTGTCAATTAAAAATAGAGTAAATTTTGCTCTCCAAATTTCCCTCTATTTATTCATTATAATCAATGGATTTAATAAGTTTCAAATTCCATTGCTCCACTTTTTTTAATTATTTAAATCATATTTGATTTTATTGACCAACATCTAAAATTTTATATATTAATTGAAAAATAAGAAAAACAATAAGGGTTCGTTTGATTGTCAATATTTTTATGGAAAATGTGTCATTTTCACCTAATTTTCTACTTTTGTGTTGTTTGATTACAATTTTCCACGAAAAATATATTCCTACTTTTGGTCACGCGACCATATTTTCATTGAAAACAAGAAAAATATTTTCTTTAGGGATATGTGGTTTTTATTTTCCAGGTAATTCTCCACAATCACTTTCTCACTTTCTTCTATCTCTCTCATTTACCCACCAATAAAAAATGTATAAGTATAATATTTTTTAAGTTGAAAACTAAATCAATCAAACACGTTTAATTAATAATTTCTATACAAATAATTTTTAGGCAATTGAATTGCCTATAATTTATTTTCTTTCCATACAAATTACATACTCTCAATCAAATGCACCCTAAATGTTTATTCAAAAAGTAAAATAAAGAGCTTGTTGTAATATGAAATTTTTTTATTTTGCTATTTTAAATTTATAGATAATACTTTTAAAATAAAGAGTCTTTTGAAACTAACACTTGTTATGAATTCAAAATAAAGTAACATAGTAATTAAAAAAAGGTTTTTAAATTTATTTCTCTTGTTATTCCGTTTTCATCAATTTTTATTTTGGGCTACGGTTGTGTTTGACACTCATTTTGAAGAAGAATTTGATTTGGAATAGTGATTGATGGAAGAATCTGTGGTTAAAAAGTAAGAAGAATTTTTGGATTTATGTATAATATTATTTTATTATATAGTATGGATGAAATGAAGAAAATGAACGAGAAAAAAATGGATGCCAAACAAAGGCATAATGAACTTGTTTACTGTTAGGTAGTAATTATCTCATGCTAAGTGGATGCATGCAACTTTCACGGTTCCAGGTCTGATCCTCAAATAGTTATTGATTGGTTTGTTCGGGACTTTGACCGGTTCATTTACAAATTGGCTCATGTGCAACTCAAACTGGTTCGATCTGTGGGTGGCTAGCTATCCTGCTGAGTTAAATCCAAATTAATTACTCCTACTCCTAGCCCCTGTTTGATTTAGTTTAAAATTTTGATGATTTTAATTCATATCAAACATGGGCAAAATCTTCGATTGGTGCTTCGACTCCTACATAAAGTTATTTTGATAGGTATCGAGGAATAAGGACCCAACCCATTAAAAAAATCGAAATGGACTAACTCATCCCTCAGTCTACAAGTTCACGAGTTGGTCTGCCAATCATAGATTAGCTTTTCTAGCCTAACAACCTATAAGGATCTGCTCTCAGTCCAGATAATCATAATATTACTATTACTTGTAGCGTAATTCAAAAATATAATGAAAGTATTTATTTTTTTCTTAATTATAGCTTAATTTTTCATTAAAATAAAAAAGGGGCCTCGCCTGGAGTATTGGTTGGTCTGTCCACTGGTCGAGTCTGCAATTGTGGTACCTCGTTAGGTGACAACCCTTATACATAGATAATGAACAAATTATTTATGATCAAAATATAAGTTGTGTCACATTTTACTTCCCAATACAAATACCAACTTATATTATCATATAAGTGATCATAATCACTTTAATTCACATGCTCAATAATTAAATATAATAAATGAAATAAAAACAATCTTATTTAATATAAGAATATTGTTATTTTTATATCTGCAAAACTATACTATAAGGGCACACAACCCAACATGTACAAGAAGACAACTCTTTTACTTGAGAAGTAGGTCTTTCTCGGTTTAGGGGATTATTAAAAACTTGCCGAGAAGCAGCTTAAGGTGATCGATCAGGGAAGGGAAAAAAAATAAGAGACACACGTTCATACAGAAATAACAAAAAAACATGTACATATACAACAGTATCGACCTGTCTAACGCCAAATAATGCTCCGGTTTCTAAGAGACCTTCGTAAATAATTAATCAAAATCTGGAAGATCAACATACTTACTACTCCAAAAGTACTACTTGAATATTATACCGAGAAAGAAAATCCGTTGCCACTTCTCAATCAGCATGGATCTAAACAGATTCTGGTGCCCAGTCTGAACGTAAATCAAGTAACATATCATCAAATGTAATATCGAAATCCTCTCGTCGTCCCGGTTTAAGGAAATCAAAATCATGATCAGCTACAGAAGATGCCTGCTCCATATGGGGTGAATTACCAAGCATCTTCACATCTGAGTTCTGCAAGTCATTTGATAGATCTGGAGCACGCATAGCACCATAAGTGGATTGCCCTGCTTGACCACCATGTGACGTCAATCCAATCTTGGGCTCTGAAGCATGGTAACTAGTGGAATCCAATGTGGTCAGTAACTCATCCACATCAAACATTTCAGCCCAAGAGAAGGCCTCTAATGGATTTTGCCCAACCTCAGAACTTTCATTGAAAGTTATAGGGTCTTCCCTTGTATTGAACCTACTATTTTCAATGCTATCCAAGTGTGGAGGAGGTTCTTCCCTTATTTCCTCCGTCACAGGTTTCTCCTTTATTTCTGCCTTCACTGCACGACTGGCCTCACTCAGCAGCGAATGCTCATATTTGTTTGCCCGTGATTCACCTTCGGCATCTTTGACTTTCATGTTCAAAACATCAGCCTTAGGCCCCATATGGTCTGCCAGAAAAACATCAGACACACTAGAAGTTATGGAATCGGATGTCAGTGTAGCTGGCAATGAACAAAACTCTTTCGTCAAGTCGTTTGGCATATGGCAAGTGGGGAAATTAAGCCGAGCACAGGGGCCATACAATACTCTTGCAGCCTCATCATAAGCTATAGCAGCTTCAATCGCACAGTTAAATGTACCCAACCAGAGCCTACTACCTCTGTGAGGCTCTCTAATTTCAGCAACCCACTTACCCCATGTCCTCTGCCGAACGCCTCTGTAATTACAACGAGCATTTTCAGGACCTCCTTTACCTTTCATACATCCTTTCTTTGATCCCTTGGCAGGAGCTTTACACGCCACCTTACCTTCATCATTCACAGAATTGAGTTTGCTGTTGTATTCTTTCCACGTTGCAAGCGCCTCTGCTATATTTTTCGATCCATCCTTTCTACTTCTTGATTTCCTCTTTCTATTGAAGTCCATGGGTTGAGAAACAGGATTAAAAGATTGATCCAAGAGTGCCATCCCTGTGTAAAACAAAGAACTGATGTTCAGACACCTTCCACAATTATAAAATCAATTAAAGACTTAATAGGAAATTATATCAATCAATACTATTATGACCAAAACTGAACACACAACCGACTGGTTGAAAATGCACACGACAAATCTCGTGCAACTTTTGAAGAGAGTCAAAGTAGACACTGATGTTACATTATGTTAGACGTAAAATCCCAGTAGCTTGGAATGCTGAGGTTGTATCAGTCCTAGATTGATCGTCAAATGACCTATACAATGTGCTAATGGAAATTCAAAATCCCAACATCTATCAAAATACTTCAATGTCCCAAAATACTTATATTTTGTTCGCACAACCGAGTCCGAGAGACGCTCTTTAACTGACCACAGAAAGCAGCTGGCACATGCTAAGTCTTCACAAATAACCCCACTTACTAAGCAAACCAAATTTCTTCGTGGCCAAGAAACGAAAGCAACTAATCAAACTATTCTTTTCTATTAAATAAAAATGCTCCTTCAACATCAACTATAAATACTCAAAACAAGTAACTTTTACAATCGTTTTCCACCAAAAAGAAAAACCTCCTCACAGAACTCAAGCCCACAAAAATGGGCATTTCCCTCCCTTTTTCTTCCTTTACACTCCCATTCTATATTAAATAACAAATCGCAAAAGCATATGCCAAATCAAAAAGAGAAAATCTTCAAAACAGGGCAGAAAGAACAATTAAAACAAAAAAAACCCCAATATTTATTAACACTCGTACAGAAACTAACAGAAACTGGAAGGAAATGAAAAGCCCACAAAACCGTATTGCATCCATACCTCTGAACAAATTTAATTGAGCTTCCCCCTTTATCTCTGTAGTCAATTTTTCCTGGGTTATACAAGTAAGCTTTCGAGAGTGGTTTTTCTAGATGATTTTGATACAAAATGAAGAGTAACTAAAGGAAAATCTTCTTTTGATACAGCTGCAGCGATACTTATAGCCTTCAGTTCTGTAGATATTTTCTTGAACATATCTAGAGGCCTGTATGGATTAATTTTTCTGAGTGATGACTTGTCGATTTCTTAGTCGAGCGATGTGTGTGATCCGTGATGTCACGAAGCTCTCCGATCCACACGTTCTGTTGGTGGTACCGTTTTCTTGGTACCGAAGTAATATCCCTTTTTAATGCTGGTATTTTTTAAACCACTCGACAGTAATGTGTAATGGGCAGGTTCGAGCCCACTGCCGTTTTCGCAAGTTGCACACAAACATCTTTACCTTAATTGACATTTTTTTTACTGTTACTATTAGGGTGGACAAAACTCTCGAACCGAATCGAATCGAACTGAATCCGAACCGAGTGATTTTTCATAAGTTAAATATTCGAACGAGTATTTGAATCAAGAATCGATAAATTTGGTTCGGTTCTCGATTCTATACTAAAAACCGAATAAGAGCCGAATCTAAGGAGTGTGTCATTAATTAAGATTATAATTGATTTTAAAAATTCTTATAAATTTAGGCGTTCTCAATT
>CAIGRQ010023764.1:0-22633 GCA_903798375.1 Fraxinus sp. D2006-0159 | reverse complement strand
CATTTTTCCTTTACTTTGCTTCAAAAATCCCTTGTCACCCTTTTATCATTCATTCAACCAAAACACTAGCAAACACATTAAATTCGTTCGATAATCAACATATTAATCATACAGATGAAGCTCCAATGGTACAAAATTCGTGTGCAATGAGATTAAGGAATAATACAATTTGCACTTATTATGGCCTACGACACAAATACGATGGACCACATCATGGTTTGATTCGAATAAGGAAATAGATGCTTATTTAAAAATATTTATTTTGTTAAACCAGAATTTCAAAATTTCCTTTCAAACTCAAAAGTATTTTTTTTAAAAAAAAAAACAGCTAATATATAAGTATGAACAGAATTAAATAAAAATGTTTTGATCGTGTTCTTGTTTTGAAAAACTTGGTATATGTAGTTTAAAATAGTGTAGCGTTACAAAATAGAGAGAAAGAGAAGAAATTAGAGAAATTAACAGAGTATATATAGTTTAAAATAGTGTAGTGTTACAAAATAGAGAGAAAGGGAAGAAATTAGAGAAATTAATAGAGTTATGTGTATTTTATTGAAAATCAAAGTTCCATACTTATAAGAAAGAATTATGACTACAAGGGATACAATAGTAATTATAATCAGGACTATAGAGGTATAATGGTCATTCATAAATACTATTTTATTTACAAAACTCCTCCTTGAAAGATTATCTACACAATAAATGTCTCATTGACAATCTTGTTTGACGAATACCCAGTAGAATAAAAGTATCAAACGAAGTAAAAAAAAATTACAAATAATTATAACAAAATTGGAGTAATAAAATACTGCATCATTAAAACATTCTCAAGAAAACCCAACGGGACAAACTTGAGCCAAGGAAAAAGAGTACAGCAACTCGCTCGATTTCAATAAATTAAAATTATTTTATCAAGTTATCCATGTCTCGCACGAAAATATCTTCAATATTACAATTTCTAGTGAAATATGTATCATGTCTTGCATAGTTTTCAAATAATATCGTCTTCATACGAGATATTTATCAACATTTGATAACTATATTAACATGATTCGAAAAATAGCACTTGTTCTCTTCAAGAGTCTCGAAATATAAAAGTATTATTTTGAGAATAAATGTCTTGTAGGTTATGGAAATTGATTACAAAAAGAATATACTTACTAGGAAAAAACCCTAAGGAAAAATCGTAATAAAGGAAAGGGTAATCAGCAAATAACGTCCTCACCTTTTACTATTACCATTCATTTTTTGGCATTTTCATCATTATTTCCACCTTTCATTGTTCAAAAAGGCATTTTCATCCATTTTTTCAATTAAAACTTGTGAAATGACGAATATACATTCTCTTTAAATAAAACAAAAAAAGAAAAAGAAAAACTAATTGCAACCATAGTTCCAAATTGTTTTAAAAAAGAGCAAATGAGTCCCAAATAAATTATTCAAATGGTAATTAGCACATAATGTCCCTACCTTTCACTATTATTGCGAAAAACATCCATACCTTTCTTTTTTTGCCATTTTTACCTTTAATTACACGTTTGATTGTGCACCCATCATTTCTTTCCATTTTCATCCAATTTATCGATACAGAGCTGTGAAATGATGAATATAACCTTCTATTTAAATAAAAAAGCTAAAGAACAAATTACAATCATAGTCACAATTTTTTTAAAAAGTGCAAACAAGTCCGAAATAAATTATTAAAAAAATAGATATTAATTGTTTTTTTAAAAAAAATGCAAACGAGCCCCAAATAAATTATTAGAAAATTATAAATTGGTTTTTTTATTAAAAAAAGTGAAAATGAATCCCAAATAAATTATTTAAAAAATTAGAATTTAATATTTTTTTTAGTACACTACAAAATGTTACCTTATTAAAAACTTTGTCACAAAAATCTAATAAGACAAAACATTGATCAACGAAAAAAGAGTACAACGCGTATTTATTTCCCTCACAATACTATCCTTTGAATTATATATATGCTTCATGCATATTAGATCCTTCAAATATAACATTAATAGTCATGTCAAATGAGTTGGTTATAATCACATTTCAAATTTAATGGACTTGTGATTGTATCAATTAGGATCTTTGTGAAATTCACTATGTTTAGATTCATGCATTACATATTACGATTTTATTTTACTCATTTCCTTTTCGCATTAGTATATATACCTCTAGATTTTCAAACTGAGGGTTCAAAAACTTTTCTTGTAAATTCAATTTTACTAAGATTGTGTCCTTTTATTTGGCAAATTATTTCTTGGATCGATATGCTTCAACTAATTTATTTTGATATCTTCTCTATTCATAATATGAAGCGGTACATTACATAAAAAAATATTGTCGACTACTTTTTTCATTTGGATTCTATTTCTTTGTCATAATGACAACTTATTTATCTTTAATAAGATCAAAATCTTCTTCAAATGAAGTAAATCAAAACCAAGTCCAAGAAAATCAAAGTAAATTCAAGTCAAAGTTCAAATATAAGTCTCTAAATCCAAATGCTAAACAAGCTAAGTTCTCAATAAATCAAGTGTTCCACAAACTTTGAAGCCAAGATTCAATCCATGTGACCCCTCTTCTTCAAATGCGCACATACTTAGTCAGAGGATCATGTACTTCTACAGATCTCAAAACACAATTTATAACAATTTCTTTATTTTAATATAAAAAAAATTTCATACAAATTTCTTGGCACGTCCAGTGGAACCTTCGTATCTCTCATCTTTTGATCTCAAAATCTTCAAATTTCAAATTACTACATCAACTATGGCAAGTGAAAAGGAAAAGAAACTGTGACCCATCTTGAAGAGACACTTGTTGAACTCTTCCATGCAACTAGAGCCCAAATAAAAATTTGGAAAATTTAAATGGTCTCACTGTTGAAGAAGTTTTCTAACAAAGGTAAGATCAAAATTGATTTCAAAAAGTCGGGCTCCTATTCTATAGGAAAGACCAAGAGCTTGGGTAAAAGCCCTCATTTTGGTTCCATCTCCAGTAGCAAATTCGTGTCTGAATACCCTCATGCCGCTATACGAAAGTGGGGAAGACTACATATCATTTGAAGAATCATTTGAGTCAGTAATCATTATGAAAGCAATGTCGAGCTCTCATGACCGAATCCCACAAATGGCTTTAGCCATTCAAAAGTTGCCGAAGTCACTAAATGATAAAGATTCACAAATTGTTAACTTCACAAACTGGAGTTGCAAAATTCGTTGGTGAACGATAATCCAAAAAATGCGGTTCTTCCAAAACTAAAGACCCGAATAGAACATCAATAGAAACAAGATATGCACGATCGAACCATGGTATAAAATGTGTTCTTGACACCAATCAACTCTTTGTTAGGTCTATATTCATCCAACAACTCAACATATGATTGCAAACACCATCTGTGTCCTCTATAGTGGTTCACCACAATCTTTATTGGTTTATGTCAAACATTAAAGTCGTCAGATAGATTAAATGAGTATGCTTCTTGGCTATCACCCTTGAAGTTCCGATTTTTTGATGGAAAAGGTAACCGAAAACAACATATGGTTCATTTCATTGAAACGTGTAATAACGCTGGCACTTACAATGATACATTGAAGCAGTTCATATGTTCCCTCAGAATTACTGCATTTGAATGGTATACAGACTTACATGATGGATTTGTTGATAGTTGGATCAATTTAAACAGAAGTTCATAATGCACTTCTATAGTACCAAGCAGACAGTTAGCCTTCTAGAAATCGCACGAACAAAGCAAAGTAAATAAGAGTCGATCATAGAGTATATCGAACACCAGAGGAACATGTACTTAACTGTAAAGAATGCATCAGCAAAGCATCATCCATCAACATGTGTGTGCAAGGCATGTATTGAGGATTACTTTTACAATCACCAAACAAATATGTCTCACTCTTTTGAAGAGTTGGCCATACATACCCATTAATTAGATATCCAGATTACAAGGCATGGAAGCAGCTACTTTGGTAGATCTCGATGTGGACGAAGAAGTCACTATCACATACATCTATCTAAGGATGGTTAAACCACGTCTCCAATCGTCCAAACTTTTACAAAATTATGACACATGACTTAGATGTTTGGGATTTTGATTCAGAGTCTATAGATGAGATTGGTGATTGCTGATCCACCTTTACAAGTAAAAATGATAAATATCAAATGTCAGACGAAATAGGTAAAATATTACCTTCTATGTTCTTGTAGGACCAACACTAGGGACATTGAGAACAAAAGTTCAACTCAATGAAGAAATAACCATAGAAGAAAACTAGAAGATATGGACTCTTGTGAAAAGACATCAAAGGAAGGCTCCACAATTTCCAAGTTCTAGCATGCATGACAAAAAGTCAAGACCGAGAAGGAGACCAAGAAACATCCAAAAGAGAAAGTCTAGTGTTAAGTAAAGGGCAACTACTAAATCAATAAAATTGAAAATTGCTTCATGTCCTCCTTCTAGACTAGAAACCCTGGGAGATTATTTCCCAAAAGGTTTCTTTGACGAGAAATGTTTTACCTCAATGTCATCAATGTAGAGGAGGAAAATAAGATGAAGAATATACCAATAGAGAGTCAAATAAGAAGAATACTATCACATGACTCAACAACATTCCTTCTAATACAAGTTTAGCGGAGTCGTGCAGTTTTCCTTCCGATGATCGAATGGCTTCAATTGCATTATTGATTGATCCAGAAGTGTACAAAGGAAAGGCCTTAGCACAAATTGGATCTACAACTCAACAAAACTATATAACCACCATCACACTGAAAGATGATGATCTACAACTCGATTCTCGTTTGTATTATAGACCACTGTATGTTAGTGGTTATATCTGAAAATGTATGATAAATTGCATGATGATTGATTGTGGGTCTTCATAAACATCATGCCAATTAAGACAATGAAGAAGATTGGAATCACTGTTGGTGATTTTTTCAGGAGTAAAATCATGATTCAAGGATTCAATCAGGGGGTCAATGAGTCGTATTATTCCCCTAAAGCTGTGAATACGAGAGTTAATTTCCTTGTCTCTCTTCATGTTATTGATTCTAAGATGTCCTATGAGCTACTTCTCGAATGTATTTGGCTGTATAAAACTGGAGTTGTACCTTCAACTTAGCATTAATGTTTCAAATATAGTCGTGATGGAGAAGTCAAATATGTGGTAGCTGAGTCCAAACCATTTTGTTAGTGTCGGTTTTACATGGAGAACGAAAAATATCATTTTACAATAGTATCATCAAATTCATCAAGAACAAGAGGTCAATTGTTATATTTTGATAGACGAGATCAAGCTAGGCTAGTAAGGAATTGAAGGTCGATTATATCAAGATTTGGAGGAATTCAACTTAGTGCTTGAAGATCGACATCTTTTGATTTATTTCATGATCGAGGTAATATATTTCTATTATTAGTTTTGTAATTTATATATTAATATGTTAGCCTATATCCGTTTTTGTATTGAAGAAAGAAGAACCCTATTGTTTATTTGTTTTAATTCAGACTAATAGTTTAGTTTGTTTCTGGGGTTTTCATTTAAAAGGCCCGGTCAAAGAAGAAACTAATTTATAAAGGTCAACATCCATCTTTTTTAGTTAGATAGCCCAAATATACAAAGAAGCGAAAAATAGAATTTATAAATTACTAAAATTTCCTTGAAGGTAAAAAAGACGTTAATTGCCCTAATTCCCAATTTAGTTCCCATTTAACTCCAATTGAATTTTAGCTTCCCTTTATTCCACAATCGGCTTTGACATCTTCTATGAACTCTTTTCATTCTCTTATACCTTCTCTACTTCATGAAACCATAGAATCTAAATTTTCATTCCCTTGAGCTCTCATTTGGTTGAACTGGATAATCAAAGCTTATAACATTCTTGTTGAACATTTGGAGAAGAAGATAAGGTATTGTTAATTTTCTATATTTGGGCTACTTTCTTTTTCCATTATTTTGAATAATTTCTTTGTATAGTTGTATGAGTGTTTATGGTGTTCATTTGTCAATAATAATTTTGAATTCATTTTATCATTTGATTAGAGCTTTGATATGAGTTGCTTCCCAACCTATTTTCTTATTACCCCTTATTTATATTAGTTGAAGTGAAATGCACATTGGTAAACACGTGTTAGCTATTCTATATGTTGTTTTACTGTGAAATATATATCTGATTTTTTGCGACAAAACGACTTACATATCGTTTTTTGCAATCCATAACGACATACATATTGTTATCAGTACTGTACAAAATTTTGATATTTGATGAAATTTTATAATTTTTACGTTGAATTACAGTTATGAACATAGTGAATATGATATAGATATCAGTTTGTTTTCGAGATAAATATTAGCAATCAGTTGAACGAGCATGAAAATGAAAATATGCAGGNTGACAAAGGGAAAACAATGTTTATTCATGTTTCGAAAATAATTTCTTGTGCGAACTTTTATGATAAAGTCAGAGAGATGTTGAAGGTCGATACATTGCTATATAAAATGGAGATGTCAACTCTTGTCTCTATAACATATAAGGCTCCAACAACAAGAAAACTAGTCATCTTCGCTCCATTTGTTCTTGCCAAACAACTAGTAGTGAAACTTAAGATTGTAATATGGTCGTGACTTGTAGATCTATTATTTTGTACTTATTGGAAGCACAAAATAATTTATTAGATTTTGTAGTTATTGTGCTACTGGAACAAAATTAAAGTCATTTTACGTTGATGTGTTTATTTTTTTCACATTACAAACAAACGACTTTTATATCGTTTTAGTTGACGCATATCTCGTTTTAGTATGAAAAATGCATTGGTTCACATAACAAAATTGAAATCGTTTATGATGCACAAAACGATATTGATGTCATTCCAATACGAAAATTGTACTGATTTATATAACGACATTGAAATCGTTCTTGAGACACAAAATGATATTGATGTTGTTCCGGTATGGAAAACAAACCGCTTTACTAATTTTAATAAGGACATGAAGTCCTTATAGACCAATAAAATGACATAGAAGTTGTTATATCAAAAAAATTGCACAGCACGATCGACATAGGGAGAAATAGCTCGCGGGCATCAAAGGGACCAGTTGCTCTCGAGTGGTAAACAACTCAGACGCATACGACCAAATTTTTTTGGGTTAACATTTCGGTCCCCAAACTTCAGTCCTTCGTTCAATAGAAACCTTTTCTTGTGCAATTTTTGAAAAATGAAAACAAATCATAATCAAATTCACGAAATAAAATAACAATATCCATATCATTTCAGTTCAAATTTGGAGAGATTGAAATCGTTTCAATTCAAATTATAACTCAAACGACATAGATATCGTTTTAGTACAATTTTGTAACAATATTGATATCGTTATGTATCAAACCCATGAAATAACATAACAACATTCATATCATGTCAGTACAATTTTGATGATATTGATATAGTTTTAGTTCAATTCATAAGAATTTTTAGTCAAAGCGATATAATTATCGTTTTATATGAAAAGAAACGATATTTATGTCGTTGTATTTATGATTTAAATTGAAATGATTTCAAACTCGTCAAATTTGTACTAAAATGATATAGATGTTATATTATTTCTTGTGTTTGATACATAACGATATCCTTATCATTTCAGTACAATTTTGATGACTAGATCTCGTCAAATTTGTACTAAAACGATATGAAACTTGTTATGTTATTTCGTGAATTTGACACATAACGATGTCATTTTCGTTTCAGTACAATTTTGATGACATTGATATCGTTTCAATTTAAATCATAACTAAAACGATATACAAATCGTGTTAGTTTATATAAAATGATAATTATATCATTTCTGCTAAAAACGATGATTCGACCTTTCACAACTACCCGACATGCATCGACATATGTAGGATGATCGAAATAGGTCATCAAGTGGGTTTGATCTCATTCAAAAGAAACTACGGGAACATTTGTGTTTCCATGATTGTATATCACCTTCGAACTATTTTGACGAAAAGAAAGTATATTCGTTCACTCTTTCTAGGCAATTCGAGTGTTATCAACCCAATTGATGACCTCTTTCAATCGTCTTACGTATGTGGAAGACATGTCGGGTGTCTGTGGATAGTCGAATCGTTGCTTTTAGCCATAACGATATAATTAATGTTTTATATGAAATGAAACGATATATATGTCATTGTAGTTATAATTTGAGCTGAAACGATTTCAAACTCGTTAAATTTATAATAAAATGATATGAATGTCATTATGTCATTTCATGGATTTGATACATAATGATATCATTGTCGTTTCAGAACAATTTCGACGATATTGATATCGTTTCAGTTTAATTCATAACTAAAATGACATATAAATCGTGTTAGTTTATATAAATCGAGGACGGTCGAATCATCATTTATATTCAAAACGATATAATTGTTGTTTTATATGAAAAAAACGACTTCAATGTCATTGTAGTTATGATATGAACTGGAACGATCTCAATGTCGTCAAATTTGTACTGAAACAACATGGATGTCGTTAAGTTATTTCATAGGTTTGATGCATAACGATAGAAATGTCGTTACGTACTAAAAGAAATGACTTCAATGTCGTTTTAGTTATGATTTGAGTTGGAATGGTCTCAATCTTGTAAAATTTGTATTGAAACGGCATAGATGTCGTTATGTTATTCCATGAGTTTGATACATAATGATATCAATATTATTATGTTAGAAACGAAAGGATATCAATGCCGTTGTAGTTATAATTTGAACTAAAATGATATCAATGTGGTAAATATTGTATTGAAACATTATGGATGTCATTATGTTATTTCATGGGTTTGATACATATAGACATTGATACGGTTACATATAAAAAGAAACGACTTCAATGTCATTGTAATTATGATTTGAAATTGAACGATGTCAATGTCATTGTAATTATGATTTGAAATTGAACGATGTCAATGTCATAAATATTGTATTAAAACGGCATGGATGTCGTTATGTTATTTCGTGGGTTTGATTCATAACGATATCAATGTCGTTACATATTAAAATAAACGAAATAAATGTCGTTCTAGTGGTGATTTGGCGCGCATGCGTGGTCCATGCTGGTGCGCTTGCACCTATGAGTTGATCACCACCCAAGAGCAAATTGTCCCTTAGACGTGTGTTTATAACACCCTAAGTCGCGCGTGCGGTGCAAGTTTTTTATCGAAACAACTTCTATGCCGTTTAATTAATCTATAACGACTTCAATGTCGTTATGAAAATCAGTAAATCAGTGTGTATTTGATACGAAAACGACATCAACATCGTTTTGTGTCTTAGGAATGATTTCAATATCGTTATGCTAATCAGCGCAATTTTTGTATTGAAACGACATCAAAATTGTTGTGTCTCATGAACGACTTCAATGTCATATATGAATGAGTGTATTTTTTTACAAGAACGACATCAATATCGTTTTGTGTCACATGAACCAAGTCTATCATTACGTGAAGCAGTACTTATATTTTGACATAAAGAGATGTCATTTTATTGGTTATGGAACAATATCATTATCGTGGACATGTAAAATATTTAAACTTGAAAGTTATAAAGACCTGAAAATTTGTAAATTTCAATTATATTCAATATCCTTAATAATCACAGTTGCAAAAGCACTAGCAAGTTGCTACACAACATCCTCAAAATATCAAGTAATCTACACAAAGAAGACGAAGTAGATATACAACATTCTTAAAATATCAACCACTCTAGACAGAACTATATCAAAACATCAATAAAAATAGTAAAAAAATAATCTAATTCTCGAAGTCCCATGCCTCAGTCTAAAAGTGATTGAAAGTAGGTCGCATGGATCTTGTTCTTCATAGCACTGTCAATTACAAAACAATTACAAATATTAGTACAAGTGATGACAATAAAGAACATAAGAACAATATGCATAAGTTGTATAAACCAAGTTAAGCATACAGATTTTCGATAAGAATTTTTTTTATACAGATTGCAATCGATGTAGTACTTCACAACAAAAAAGTTCTAATAACATTTTGCTAATACAATTACTAGCTTTATAACGAAATGTGAAATCATCATGAAAGATTATACTTCATTTCACACATTACTTGATATTTTAATGAGAGTAATTAAGTCCATTTCCAAGCACAAACTCCTTTTTTTTTTCCTCAAAACTTGGAAACCAAAACATCAAATCTGGAAAGAGTTAAAACATAATGAGCCTCGTGTCACTTTCATCTCACATAAATATTTGGGAAAAGAGTAAAAACAATGAGCCTCAAGTCACTCTCAACTCACATACATATTTGGGCAATATGTCTATTATCTCATCATCAACATCCTCTTTTACTTCTATCTCATCCTATCAAATAAGCATTACATTGAAGAGCAAGTATGATATCGATTTTCAGCCTCATTTTAAGTACATATCACTCTCTGAAAAGTTTTTCTCTAATGTGTGAGGTGAGAACATATGGTGAAGTCGCCATATTCACCAAAATAGGCAACAATATTTCAAATGGTATTTAGCATTGCATCCTTGTGAAGGAAATGGAAGACTTTGCACATCAATTGCTAGAAAAAAAATATTCTAATGGCCTTTCTTAAAACAGAATTGAGAAAGTTAGTCAAGTGGGAATTAACAAACAACATCATTGAAAAGCAACAAGTAGAGCCCAATTTTGGAAAAAGCCACAAATAGCTTTTACAGATTATACTTGAGGGGCGGCCAATTCTAAACTACATCATCAAACATCCAAGAAAGATATTGACATAAAATTGTTTGTTGCATAAGGAAAATTACCATCATAAAATAACAACTTTGAAAAATAAATTCTAAGGAGATAGAAGCTGAGAAGTGTTTGAGATTAAATCATTCACACACGATCGAATCGAGTCAGAAACAAATAAAGCCCAATAGAATTAAAGAATGTTTCTAAATAAACGTCTAATATTACATTGAAAATTTGGTGATGAAGAAAATGACTTATCCTCGTAGAAACTACTAATAATGGTGCCAAAAGGTGATTAACACATCTTCTACCCATTCGCTGTTTTGATCTGCCATTGTTACCCATTAATTCAATTCACACAAAAATTTTTAAAAACCCAACATAAAACTCAAAAATCAGAAGACGAAATGGGTTTCTCAGCGACAGAGAGAGGGCAAAGAGTGCATTGTGCTAGAATATACATTATGCCTTTTTATTATTATTTTACAATAATTTTAGTAATTGGCAAATAAATTCTTTGCTGGGACACAATTATTATTTCAAATTGTTTGATCATTCACTTCTGATTTGAATTTAGACCTCCAAACTAAGCAAAAGAAATCATAATTTACACATAAATGTACCCAAGTGTTCCATTTACAAACATAAAAAACGACAGAAAATCCGGGATATGCAAGTTCAACGCTATAAAGAATGATTATCTCCTCCAGTTACTCAGCTGATTTAATAAAATTTTAAACCAATTTCTTGGTTTTTTGAAGCTTTTCTTCTGGATAATTTTTCAACCGCGGGCCAATTTCATGATACTCATCAACCTTTCATTTGAGGATAAATGGTTTTGACGTGAATAAATCTTCAATTCCTTCTTTAATTTGGCTTTTTATAGGGAGGATAAAATGGTCTTATTACACTTTTAAATAATTAAATTTCATTTTATTTTTAAGAACTTGGTCAAAGGCCCGTTGGATAAAAAGAGATTGAAGGGTGGCCATTTGAACTCATTCTCCTTTATTTTCTTGCATTTCTTGATTAATTTTGCATACGCATTGTATTATTTGATTGATTGGCCACCAATTAGATAATTAGTTGTTTGTTGTAGGTGACTCACAATAAATTTAGGACGCGATAAAATTAACATATGTGCAATAAATTTTAGGAATAACATTATGACGTGTGCAATTATATACATAATCTAAACTTTAACACATTCTAATAATTTGAATTCGAATTAGGAATAGATTCATGTCGTGCTTAGGATATATTTAATTTGTCTTGGAAAAAAAAATTATATATCATAGTTTTATCGATTATCAAGAATGCCTGAATGGAATCAGATTACAAATCAAAAATTGAAATAGATAGCAATAGGTGAATTCGAGATCCAATACAATCGTCCATAAATTGATAAAAACAACATTTTTACCGCATTCTTAGATTAATGTAAGATAAAACAAAATCACTCTTTTTTGTTTACATAATCCGAATCACATAAATAGTAAACTTGAATTGAATTTATTCCCTATGTGACGATATTCTCAACTCATAAATTCTATTACTTGTCAACGATCCCGTATGCTTGCGGATTTCGCAATTCTCAAATATGATTAGTCAGGGGTAATATTATCAAAATTTTATCTACATCTGCCGTTGCGTGTGCCGAAACCAGGGACGCTTTATCTCAGGAGGAACTCCGAAATCACTTGACACAGAAATCCCATGATGCCATTCAAAACAAAATGGTCGAAGTTAATTCTCAGCTGAAACTTGAAAATAGCTTTTGTAGTTCTTCATGCTCAGCAGGCGAACAGATGCATATGTTGAGCTGTTCTACGGTAAATTCTACCCATATTGGTGCTTACATTAAGGTATTACTGTGAAATGTTTGAATTTCTACATCTGATGATCAGACCTTTTGGAGGACTCGACCCACATCAGAAAGATCTTACTTCTAATAATGCAGAGAATCAGTTGGATAAAAGCTTGTATGCAGTGTCTTAATTCCTAAGATGTTTTTGGATCTCCTAATTGAAAGCTTACCAAATTCTGGGTGAAAGACGAAGAGTGCAAAGACTCCATCCGTATGTTTTTTTACTTCCCAGAGAAGACGAAGATCTTGAAATAAGTTTAAGTAAATGTATATTTTTTTTACGATTAATGTTATCATAAAACGACAATGATTTTCAGGTGAAGTTATTGAATTTTTATTTATTTTTTTAAAAAATGCCAGATAATATGACTATTTATTTGATTTTTTCTGCTTATATACAAAACACTATTTTTAAATCCTGGGTCTCGTATTCATTAAATTGAAACAATTCTTGACTATTCTCCACTTAAAAGTCATTATTGATCTCGTATTCATTAAATTGAAACTATGCTTGACCATTCTCCACTTAAGTCATTGATTACTGAAGAACTGTATTGATTTGAATAGTCAAGACATTGAAAAATATTCAGAAAGATATTCTAGAATCAATTTGATTCTGTTTGTCAGTTTCCGTTTGAAGAATGGAAGGAGTTCGAAGAGTTCATGTTCCTTTTCGTGTGTTGGGTGTGGCGTAGGGATTCCCTTCGTCTACCTTCATTTTGCAGCCGAGGGATGAAATGACAGATCAACAATCATTACAAATAAGAACACAATGATTATAAATTTCAATAGTGAATTATCATCAAGATTAAATGGAATTCTGTAGGACAAAAGAGAGTGAATGTTGTCACAATACCTTCTGAGAATATACATTCAGTTTTCATATCGAAGCCAGGTCAGGTAAACATGTCCAATAAATCCTACAGCAAATCCAATAGCACTCAGAACAACAACAATTCTAACCCACAGATGGGATATAAATGCCTTTAGTACAAAAGCTTTCCATGAACAGAACCATAAAATGGAGAAAGCATATCCCAGTACAGCTCCCACGACTACTTGGCTGGCTGTATGAAGCTGCTGAGAAACCCGTAGCCATGACTGCAAACAAAAACACCCAAAAATAAAAAATAAATAATAAATAATACAAAAAAAGTCTTATTTTAATGAATGGTAATAAAATATGATAGAGAATATGTTCCCAGACCTTAACTACTTTCAATCTCCCAATACTACCTTAAAATATGGAAAAGAAGATGATAACAGGTGAACAAAATGACAGTAAATAAACTTCTCATAAGCAAGATATGTTTTGTTGAAGGGCCTTAAGTTAAAACCAAAGAGGTGAAGGTGCAAGCATAGCAAGTCTTAGCAAATGTAAGTAATCTGGTTGATAAGAATCAAACTTTGAGTTATGGTCCTAATTTTTTTCAATGATCAACATTGCTTATTACTTAACTTTCTTCATCACATGCCATTGCAAATCTTGGTACATATAGGCCCAGCATGGGCCACCTCAAAACCAGGCCACGGCGGTTTACATTTCTTGGTAGAGAAGGGAAGGGCAGTGCTCTCTGAAGTCTTGAAAGTGTATCATTTCAATTCTCCGAAGTTTCGAATTCTTTAATGAATGAGCCCTTATAATAAAATTCATTTTCCTTTTCAGCAGGCTGTAAATTTTTGATGTTATTCCACTCAACACTACTTCCATCCACTTGCCTTTCAGTTTTAGCGCATAAAGCTAGCAGCTAAAATCCCAATAAAAACCCCAACTAAAAAAATCTTGGGTGTGTCCCTGTTGGATATAGAAATCATAATGCTATCATGATGATTCAAAGGTACTGTGATATTCATCCTTTAGGCACCACAAGTATGTGAAATTCCCCAGAATTCAGTATAACTGCTGTATACTTACAAAATAACACCCAAGTATAAACACAAGCCCATTCAGAGTTGCTGTAAGTCCATTTATACCGTACGACTCCGCCACTGCAGTGAAGAATACAAGAATGAGGCCATTATATTACAAGGAATAGAAAGATTGAAAAAGAATAATATTTATCTCACGAACGAAAGAATGATATAGAAAATTAAGCAGCAGTCTGCAATTAATTTTAAAATTTAAAACAACTAAACCACATGTATTATAAGTTGAATGAATATAAACCACTTTCCACGACTATATAAAGGTGGATTCTTCAAAGTACATGATGGGGGCAGGAAGCTGCAGCGTGCCGGGTATTTAACCAACTACCTTTTTCGTGCAATGCTAACTCATAATCCATAAGTATAAAAGAATGCTAAATGATTTTGAAATATTCCAATGGCACAAACATGTTACGACTACATATCACACGGTTAAAAGATTATCATGGTAGGAACTATCATGAAGTCACCGAAGTTTCTGAGAAACCTGCAGTACATAATAAAAGAAGTCTAAATTTGACATCAACAATTGATGACAGTCAATATTTGCGAGATATATCTCTCATCTTCCTATATGTAAAAATATAATTAAAATAAAGAATGGTTAGAAAATTTTACTTGACAGATTGACAAATGCAACTGCATAGAAGATGGATTGCGCATGTGAAGATGGCATTCCTGGGTCTGATCTTAAGGTAGAAATAGGTCTTTCTTGCTTTAGTACTTTCTTCAATGTGATTGAGAGAATAGCATTAACCACAGAGCCCATGAGGGCCCACAATGATTCAGCATCATGCCTCCACAGAACAATTGCACCAAAAAGCACTGCCACAAGCCATTTACTCTGCATGAAGGGCAATACACGGATGAATTTAAGGAAATAATGTGAACTACAATAATGGAATGGAAAGCACATACAATTCCAAAGGCTGAAATAACAATCTTTCATAAATTGGTCATAGACTTTTCAATCAAGAAGTTGCAATAACACTACCTTCGTTGTTATTGAAAAATCCTAGATCCACAAAATAAATTTACACAATTATTTATAAGGTAATCACATTATCATTTTTCTTGAGTAGGAAACTTACAAAAATTCATTTTATAAGGTAATCACATTAAGCTCTCCTATAATGACATGAAAACGAGAACGTTTTCTTGGCTACTAAGTAGTTGTCATTTTGGGAGAAAATGAATGTTTAACCACTCCTTACTGTGGTCTCACTTTGGTCTTTAATTTTAAAGCACCATATGAGACTCAACTTACAAAAAGCAACACATTGAATGAAAAAATTAGACTTCCTAAAAATTGACGGTCTAAATGTCCATTGTTTATTTCCCAATATCAAAACAATTCCTCTATTCTGGACAACCAACTCAGACCTTGATTTTTCCAAGTAATAATTAAACGAAATATCACAAAGTGATGCATAAATTTCCGAATAAAGTTATTCACATTGAGAGAATTTCTAGCATTTTTCAAATCCTTCCTTTTCTTCCCCATTGTCAAAATCCGGCAACTAAACAGACTCTTGAAGACCAAACAAGTTTAGTTTTCTATCATAGATTATAAAACTAAGCAGATTAAACATTTTTTAGAGATATCAAGTTATAAAATTGAAATCAATTGAAACAAAATCTTGACTATAGAAATGACAATCAACTCGTTCTCCTTTCCAAATTACAAACATGATCTCCATTTCCACATAAAGTTCAACTGGAAGTATGGGAACCCAGAAACCCCCACACCCACACACACTCCTTGAGGAATATATCATAACAGCAATCCATATCATTATAGTCTTTTTCCCACTTTCCATTGAAGTTTTAAATATGAGTTTTATTGCACATAACCACGCAATTCAAATACAGAAATAAAATTAATAACCTGTTAAATAAAACATACTATAAACAGAGAGTGAACATATTAAAACATTCATCGCAAATTGACAATTTACTTACCAAACTATTGAGAGTACCTTCGAGCCCAACAGCTCCAGAATCAGAGGGCCCCTCAATGAAAGCTTCCTGTTCAAAAGACTGAACCCCATTCTCATTTGTACTCACAGTGGTTCTCATCGAATCTATCATGGTTTTTGGATTCCGGGTTTGGTTAGCCCAGAAACCAAATTTTCGTGAAATCACGTTCCCTCGAAAATACAACTCTCTGCGAAAAAAATTGTTCAAGCTATGAAATCTATCAGGTTGTAGGATAAATCTGTTAGGGATTGCAATGGGTCTTATTACAGTGACCAAAATCACAGGCATAGTTTTTTGGTTGAGTTGCACTTAAATAGCACGACTCTCAGGCTCTTCAAGTTGGCTAATGCAATTGTTTGATAAGGTTGACCTTTGTCATCAACGCTAAAAACGTTAAATAACACAAAAAACGCGTTTTGTGTGTTTTCGGTGAAAAACGCTCATTAATTATTTTGACTTTGGTACAAACTGTAAAGACTTTCTCTATGTATGGCAACGAGGAGGGTATAGGACGGACGGCCATTCTCATACCATCTCATCGAATATTTTTATTACCTTACCCCATTCATATACCCCGATTAAAGCGGGACGGGACGGGACAGAGCGTGGCGGGTCCCTTGCCCCATTTATTTTTTTTTTAATTTTTTATTTATTTTATTTTTTGCTTTTATTTTTTTATATCTTTACTTCGTAAATATTATTACTTTTTTACTAATTTATTATAAACAACTTATATTCTCTTTAAAAATAATATAATAAATCTATTATTTTTGTTTGATTAAAAACTTAAATTTGAAATTAATTTAAACTGGACGGGTAGCGGGGCGGGGACAATGATTCCCGTACCCGCCCCATACCCAATTCGGGGCAATGAACCTCATTCCGTCCCTGTCTTGTCCCTGTCCTTGTCCTGCTTACCCGATTAGGCGGGTAACCTCTTCCCCATTCGGGACGGGATCTCACGGGTTTCGAGTTGAACGAATTTTTTTGTTATCCTTAACTTACTCAATGTTTTTCTTGAATATATTTTATCAGGAGCATATTTTGCTAAGCTAAAAAATGGATGGCTAAGTTCTTATTTGATGGCTATTTTTTTAGATAAAAAAATTTGGATTTACATGTGAAATGCATTGATCTTTTCCATCAAATCACCTCCCGTCATCTAGAATTCTAACAATGCTTGTGATATTATCTTCTAACAAAGTGGTTTAACCGAAGCCACGCATCTATATCACATCATCTTATATTCTTGATGCAACCTCGAAGCCGAATAAAGAATTTAAGCATCATAATTACATGAACATAGAAGGAAATAAAGAAGGGCACTACAATTCTTGCTAGTTGCTTCTTCACAGTAAACTTTTACATGGTAAGATTGAAACTATTTAAAACAAGAAAGTATAAAATATTTTATTGTATTTTTCCTAAAATCCTCAATAATAAACATGATTTGACAGAAAATATGAATGTGTTTTTTTCCAAACAAAATTTAGGAAAAAATTTAAGTTTACGTATAAAATATTTTATTGTGTGAAAGTTTAAAATAAGTAGGTAGAAAAAACGTTTTGAAAAAATGAAAGGCAAACAGGAGTTAATTGTTACCAAAACATAGTTTTCAAATTTAGCCTAACAACCTAATATTTATTGTCGGCATAGATTTCTTAATCAAGGTTTAGTGACAATTTCCATTTTCCACCACGCATCAAATT
Source organism: Fraxinus sp. D2006-0159 (assembly GCA_903798375.1). Lineage (NCBI taxonomy): Eukaryota > Viridiplantae > Streptophyta > Magnoliopsida > Lamiales > Oleaceae > Fraxinus > Fraxinus sp. D2006-0159. Next base: position 4,385 of record CAIGRQ010023764.1, on the reverse strand, counting down.
ATTTTCTAGTTTTGTACTCCCTTTACAAACAAATTCAATAACATTGTCTTCACTATTCCAATTAAATACTTTACTCAAAATTATCATTAAATCAATCAAAATTGATCACGTCAGCATTTATCTTGCCTAATATTTTACTAAGAATTACTGTCCCATATTTATAGGCCTCAAAATGCGAATTACAATTAGACTTTTGTTAAGTATATAGGACTTATCTAAGTATTTTGATAAGATCAAATAGACATCACTAATTATTTCACAGTTTTACAACAATCCTGCTTTGATAACTATTTGCACAATGATTGTCTCATTAAAAACCTAGTTTGACAAAACACGGTGGAATTAAAGTACCAAACGAAGGGGAAAAAAGATTACAAATAATTACAACAAAATTGAAGTAATAAAATGTTCTAGGAAATATTTAGATCAAAACGTGCGGAATTAATCAATTATAAGCAACGTGTCACTTAGTTATTGTTTCTAAATGATTAAGGTAATTAATTACCATAAGTTTAAACATTCACGTAAATGTACATATCATAGTTTTACAGCGTATGTGTTGAATTTTTTGTAAATATATATTATTACTTAAGTTAAGGGTCATAATAAGATTATTGAGGATATTCTACTTCCCTTTTGCTTCCCAAAATAAAGTAAAATCATTTATAATTTCTCTCACATTCAAACTAACAAATTGTTAGAATTCGAGTATGACGTGAATTCATTGTTGAAGGTAATTGGGAGTCCTAATAAAAGTGCATATTAATTAGAATCATATTTGAAATGCAATTATGAAATCCTATTCAAGTTTACTTGGCGAATTCTTATTAAAGTTCTATTTGGAAGTCCATTGGGAGTAAGAATTTATGTTGGACTTGAAGAAGACTTTGAAATGAAGTAAAACGTTAATGGAAGGAGTTTGGGTTGGAGACGAGGCGTCGCGACTTCAAATATTAACAACAAGTCGGCATCACCACAAATCAACAATCGAAAACTTCAGGAGAAGCAAGTATTGCAAGGAAAATGGGTACTTGGTAAACGATTGTTATAAGTTGTAGAATAAATCAAAGTCAACTTTAAATCAACAATCAGAAACTTCAGAGGAAGCAAATATTGTAGAAAATCCTAGTAGTGATGGATGGCTTGAATTTTGGATACAACTTGCACTTTTCATATAACTCCTAATCAAGATTTGTTTTCAACATGCGAAGAAGTTTTTAAAAGGTGTTGTGATGACCGGTAATAATACACCTTGTCGGATAGCTGGTATTGATCAGTTTAGAATAAAGATATTTGATAACACGGTTAGAACGCTTGATGTACCGAGACACATTCTAGACCTTAAGAAAAACCTTATCTCCTTAAATACTCTTGATTCAAAAAGGTACAGGTACACTATTGAAGGTGGATTTCTAAAGGTTATCAAAGGAGCTCGTGTCGTTCTGATGTGATATAGAAAATCTCATTTATATATCTTGCAATGTAATACACAATCTTTGAATAATCAACATATTTTAAGAACTCAGATGGATTTAGAGTTGACTCTTGTACCATTGGAGCCTAAATTGGGGTCTTTATTTATGAATACATCTCGGTTGAGTTTTTGAGATATGGGTAAATCCATCTTGCCACTATTAATGATGGCGTCATCGTATTCAATTGTTTGAAATAGACTCATTTTTGGCCATAAGGTTCCACATAGATACAATTCTGCTGATTTTGTTGAAGGTTTGAAGTAGGTGTTAATTCTAGCCAATTTTATTATGTTGATGCATTTCGTTGTGATTTTGTTACATGGCTTGTTTCAGCCTTGTAGATTAATTTTAACCCTAGCTGGGGTAGTAGAGTTGGAGAATATTTTCAGTTGGAATTGTTAATGGAGAAGTTCATTGTGTTTTTCATTGAAGAGTTCAAATTTATATCTTGTAGTGGAATCTATCTCTAGGTGGAGAATTTTTTAAGGTTTTATTCATTTCAGTGAAATTCGTGTCAATGTGGAGATTGTTAGAATTTGGGTGTAACTCATATTTTTTATTAAAGATAATTATGATTTCTAATTAAAGTGCACATTAATTAGATTACTATTTGGAATGCAATTGTGAAATTCTATTCAAGGTTACTTGAAAAATTCTAATTAAAATTCTATTTGGAACCCCACTGGAAGTAAGAATTTGTATTGGAGTTGAAGAAGACTTTGAAATGAAGAAAAATCATTGGAAGGAGTTTAAGTCGAAGATGTGGCGCTGCAGCTGTAAATATTAACATCAAGGTTGGCGTCATAGCGCTACCTGTTTTGCTACCTTCGTTATTTTGGTCTCTTTTTCCCTTTTTGGTATTCTACTTCATCTACAACTTTATTATAAGGGTTAGGATGTTGTTCCTTACATATAGTTAAATATTCATTGTATTTTAGAAGAAGTTAGAAACATTGTAAACGCATAATCTTTATATTCTTTCTCCATTTTATAATAAAATATCTATTCTCTGCAAATTATTCTCGTGTTCTTTTGAGCTTTACATTATATTGTACTTAATCTTTTATCTTTTCACAACAAATTGATATCATAGTATTCCAGTTCACCCCAAATCTTGACCCACATTCTCTCACCTTCAAATGAACATATTTCATAATCTTTTTATCAATTTGACCATAATTTCACAAGCATTTTTCTCCAAATCAGTTTCCCTTTCTTATAGTCACAATTTATTCATCAATTTTATTAGTTAAGCAATTTTTAAAAACCAATCTGAAAGTTACATAGTTTACTGATAAGTGTATTTCACTCATACTTTAGATATCATCTAAACTTGATATATAACTTATTTCTACGAGTTTTAAAATGTTTTAATGTGTTTTTATGTTGTGATATAGATTGATGAAATTAAATTGAAGGAAATAAGCAAAAATTGGATAAATGAGTTAAATTGTAAGAGATCCAAAATCTGAGGACTAAAGTGCAAATACTCAAAAATTGTGTCGGACCTCATAATGTAGATTCGAGAGTGCTTGGAGTTAATTAGATGAAAAAAGAAATCAAAAGGATCAAAGTATGATCACGTATCAATTTCCAACTGAAAAAGTTATGTTCCAAATTTGTAGTCTCATATTGAGACTCATTTTTGACATAGAAAACGGTTGAATTGGAAAATGATATCTGAAGAAAGGTTGTATTCTTTTGATTCATCTTTTAAAAGCATCTTGAATCACCTCAATCGAACATCGGGAGAAGTAGTTATGATACAAAGATGGGCGACGCAGAGCCAGGTTCCGGCGCTGCAGCGCCCAAATTATTGAAAACCAGCAGAATCATGGGCGTCGAGGCGCCGCTATACGAGAAAATAGTTTTTTGGATTTTTTTTCTTGGCCCAACCTTTCCAACCATTCCAAGACTTCAAAATACTATAAATACAACCCTGAAAACCTAGTTCTAGGGGGAGAAACGTTTAAGAGGCAAGGAGGAATTCAACACAATTCTTCAAGAAGGAGAGATTCAAGAACAAGATAAAGAAGAATAAGAGAAGAAATTGAAGATTTACATCCTAGTTTTTCTATTCTCTTTTATATGAATTTTAGTATTTTCATAGTAATCATCATGTTCCATTTAAGAACCACGAACTTGATAAATTCTATATTTTAGTTCGGAATAGAGATATTGGAATTAATTTTTATCCGGCACTCGAGAGATAGGGTAGAATTATATTAGGGTTCTTGTTTATAAATATGGAAAATTGATTAGAGATAACTAAATTTTTTAGAATCATATTTGATAGTTAGGTGAAATCATAATTTTAGACTTTCTTACTTGATTATTCTTCTAACTTGCATTCATTTGTTGAATTCGTCACCTTATTAGTTTATACAAACATTGATTATAAAATTTATTCTTCTAGATAAAATAGAGGCTATATAATTATAGTACTTAATATAAAACCAAATATCAATCCTTGAGGGTTCGATACTCTTACTCCAATACTATATTACAAAAATTGACATCGTACACTTGCTGTATAAATCACGTTGTATAAAACCCGTGATAAGTTTAATTGCCTAATATTTTTATTTTGTGTGATTTTTGTGCGTGTTTTTTTTTTTTTTTAAGAAAGAAAAAAGAATTTACTTGCTTTGCATGCTTGTGTAAGTTAGATAGCCTTGTCAGCAATGATGTATATTATTGAGGACATGTGTTAGTTTATGGATCATGAATACGTTATGTGTTTTAGTTAAATTTTTTGCTTATTCATGCAGAACGTAAAGTATTTATGCACGCTAGTTGATTGTGGTGTTGTACATGAGTAGGTTGAATCATGTTTATAGGTTGAAATAGGGAACTTAGATGATCAATCCCAAAACTGAATATTTACTATATCCTTAACCTTGTATAATA
>CAIGRQ010023762.1:0-13817 GCA_903798375.1 Fraxinus sp. D2006-0159 | reverse complement strand
TTGATCTGTGATCAACTAATTTTGAAATCTGTGACCAACGAATTAATCGTGACCTATAAAATTTTTGAACTGTGATCGTAAATTGTAAATTTGTGACCAGAATGGTCGCCAGAATAGCTGCCGGAATAATCGTCGGAATCGGAGCAGTCGTCGGAGAAGAGTGGTGGTCAAAATGGTCACCGGAATAGTTTCCGGAGCGGTATGGGTGGTGCATGTGGGATGAGTTAATTATATTATATTAGAATTAACTATTTAATAATAAATTGATTTAATAATTTATTATTTCATAAATAAATAAAAGAAACCTGAATTTTTAATTTTCAAACTATAAACCTGATTTTTGAATTGGTGTAAAGTATACACCTTATTTATGAATTTTTCCCTCAAAACAATTAGTTGGATTCTCATGTGAAGACGTGATTGTTCCATGACATTGTTTGGAAAAGGTATTTTTTTTTTTTTTTAAGTTGGTCAAATATACTTTTTGACTCACAATTTACTTTTAACACATTTAGCTTGCATATGGCTCATGTTTATAATCTATTTATAACTATTCAAATTAATTTTTATCCACACATTTCGATAGGTCCATTTAAAAAGGGAACATGTTATAGGTATTCTGGTTTATTTCAATCGTTCTTGTACATTAATACGAAGAGAAATAATCTCCTAAAAATCAATTACATGTCACATCAATCAATTAGTGAATTAGTCATACCATCGATGCTTAACATAAACTGAGCATCAATACTTAGGAAATTATTTCTTTTATGTGAATATGTCAAGTAGAAAAGTAATGTATGATAAACATATTAGTGTTGGGCATTATCACTAGGGTTTGTTATGTGTACACAGGGATTGTACAACCCCCTCACAATAGGGGGCTCACGATTTTTTATTGGTCATGGTCCACCCTACGTTGTGAGAGGGGTGTACAACCCCTGTGTACAAATAACAAAACTCTTATTATTAATGGTTGGAAAATGCTAGAAGTACACAAGGGTGTACATAAGGGTGTCCATTTGGACAAATGGACACCCTTATGTACACCCTTGTGTACCCATAGAACAACCCTTAATGGTTTTCATTGTTCTTGGCATCGTTAGTTTGACACCCTTATGTACACCCTTGTGTACCCATAGAACAATCCTTAATGGTTTTCATTGTTCTTGGCATCGTTAGTTCGACAATATGTAATATGTGCATATACATGTGGTATATATAGTAATTGTTTTGTGCGATTTTTTTTGGTCAGTGGATCATATTGTAGAAAATTATTTTTTCACAAACTCATATTTGACAACATATTCTTTTAATAAATTAATTTTTTGCATGTAAATCAATAATTTTTCCTACTTTTTAATTATACATTCTTAAAAAAATAAAATAAAATCACTTTTTATAAATTTTATTATCAAAAAATTTACATCAAATAGGTCCATAAAGTTCGATCTTCAAAATTGAGCGAAACATGGTTACGATAATTTCCATTGTTTTACGACCTCAAAAAATGAACATGCAAATTCAATACCAAGATGACATTGTCGTGAGAATCAAGGACAAAGTAAGGGAAATTTTTTTCTATAAAACTTAGAAAATTGTATTAAAATTTAAGAAAGTAATTTGATCTAAAATTAAATCTTGTTATTTGGAAATTAACAAGACTACTCTCCTCCAACACGCAACTAATATACCCGCTATTGGAAAAATAAAATGACCAAACAAAAGGCAAATTTCACACGCATAAGGAAACACACAAGAAAGAAAAATAATTAGTAAAAAATAAACACAAGACAAGACATTGGACTAGGTGGGCGACCAATACTCCAACCAAATGGCAAATCTAACTCGCCTATACAATACACAAAGAAAATAGATTGAAAGGTCAGTCTACAATTTTAATTATTGGAGCGCTTGAATTTAGATCAGACGTCATATCTCCAAAATTATTGACGCAAGGATACTACCCAAATAGAACAAGAGTCGAACATTAGAAACATCGATGGATTGCCAAATACTATATTAAACAGTAAATTTTGAAATATCTGAACTACTACTCGATAATCCCACCCACATCCTCCACATGACATTGAGAATCGACAACTCGCTCAACAAAAAGCTCACAAATACAAAAGCTCATAGTAAGTTGCTTATCCTGAAAGTAACTCAAATGACAAAATAAGTAACTATTTAAATTCAGTCAAAGATTACTTAAAATATAAAGAAATGAACATATTGGCAATATCCTCCATTTTGGATTCGACTATAGTACGAACCCATAGTCCTCAATAAGAAAGGAACATATTGGCAATATCCTCTAATATGGTAAATCATTATTACATGCGAAATACCAAAATCTTCATATAAATTACAAACAACATTATCAAGATCATATAAAGAAAAAGAAAACTGTTTCTTTCGCCGCAATGTTAAAGCATCATCACAAGTTAAATCGCGGAAATTTCACTTTTATGCTTATGTCGAAGAGCGAAACAAATTTACAGCCATGGAGAATTGTGAATTGGGGTAGCAACAGATTTAACCTGCAAATACTTATTGAGCGCTTCCAGTCCGAAGTCCCTCTCAAAACCGCTCATTTTATATCCGCCATATGGGAGGTCTCTGTCGAAAGCAAAATAACAGTTGATCCAAATGACACCAGCACGGATTGATCTCGATACTGTGTTGGCCGTGTTCAAGTCATTGGTCATGATGCCGGCTGCTAGTCCATACTTTGTGGCATTAGCTCTCTTGATCACCTCTTCGACGGTCCTTCATTTTGTTGCAATCAATGGAAGTGGATTGGAAATAAGTAATTTACTTATTTTGACAGTAAGGTCAGAAATAAGCTAAAATAAGTACATTTTTTTACTCAAAAGTAGATATAGAACATTCTTGGAAACAAACTTAAATAAGAAATGAAGTAACTTTTGCTTCTCTTTAAGCTTAACTAAACATGCTTGATACGAATAGCAAAATTCTTGCAGATAAAAAAGAAAAGGGAGAACTTTCTACAGGCTTTTATAAATGCAAGAAGAATAACTAGATATAATACGTACTTGAATTTCATAACCGACATAACAGGTCCGAATATTTCTTCCTTTGCGATGATCATATCATCCTGCAAAATATAAACTTTAGCACTTGATAGTGGAATTAATTCGATAATCAAAGTGCAAGAAACTGTGATTTTAAATACCGTGACATCAGTGAAAATTGTTGGTTCGATATAATATCCCGTTTCTCCACCAGGCTTGCCACCACTTAACAAAGTGGCACCTCCCTTCTTCCCATGCTCAATGTATGAAAGTATCTTGTCATATTGTTGCTTATCAACCTGTAAATTTATAAAAAGTATTGATTACAAGAAGTATACATCAACAAAATATTTTTTTGTCAAAACAAGAACAGGAAAAACAGATTTCAAGCCATTATAATTAGATAATATAATAAATTCCAAAATATTGCTATATCCATAAAACAAAACTGAATCCAGATTCATACTTGGGGTCCTTGATGAACTTTTGGATTAAAAGGATCCCCAACAACCCATGATTTCACCTTCTCCGCCAACTTAATGAGAAATTTATCATAAATCCCTTCTTGAACAAAAACACGAGAACCGGCCACACATATTTCCCCCTGGACGAAGGATTAAGAAAAAGAAAATACATTAATATCATTAGTCAGAAAACAATTATGGAAGGAAGAAAGGAAGTTACGTTGCCTTGTTATAAAAAGATCCCTGGAGAGCAAGATCAGCAACTTTATCGACATCCACATCATCGAAAATAATAAAAGGGGACTTTCCTCCCAGTTCTAGCGAGACAGGTTTCAAGTTGCTTGCTGCTGCAGCCTGCATTACGAGACGCCCAACTTCTGTAGATCCTGTAAAACTAACCTGAAGAAAAATAAAAATGACATATTATAGATCTATAGGAACACAAGTTCCAAGGAATCTTACAATATTTTCGTTTCTCCCTATTTTTCGTGTTTTTTCCTGATTGCTAATACGTATTGAACACTACCTTATCAATGTCCATGTGAGAACTAATGGCGGCACCAGCTGTAGATCCATATCCTGTTACCACATTAAGCACTCCATCCGGGATACCAGCCTGGTGTAAGGAAAAAGTACGAAAATCTAAAAATAGTGAGCTGAAACCCAGAAGGTATGATACAAGTCAAATTGTGTACATTCTGATATTCTTTCCAAACTACAGAGAAAATTTCAGGCCTACCAGCTTAGCTAAATGAGCATAGTAAAGTGCTGAAAGAGGTGTTTGTTCAGCAGGCTTGACAACCATGGTACATCCAGCAGCCAAGGCAGGGCCCACTTTCATGGCAAACATTTGACTCGGGAAGTTCCATGGGATGATGTGACCCACAACACCTACAGGTTCGTGCAACGTGTATGCTTGTAGATCCCTTGACATTTTCAAAGTTGCCCCATGGATTTTATCAGCTGCACCTGCATAGTAACGGATAGTTTCTGCAGTGCCAGGAATGTCTATTATCTTGCCCAAGCTGTATAATTTTCCGGCATCAATTGTATCTAAGGCAGCTAATTCTTCTACATTTTCATTAATTAAGTCTGCAAATTTCAACATTAACCTTCTTCTTTCCTGACTCAGTCCAAGAGAACACCGATTTAGAATGAAACTATCGAAATTAAACTTCGAAACATGTGCTGCACATAAAAGCTATAAGTACCCCCTGGACCAAAGGATCATAGAGATAAGTCTTTTTTCGAAACTTTTGTCTTAATTTAAATGGTTCAGTTCACCTAGTTGAAAAAATAAGAAGCTCAGATTGGTTTACCCTTTAGCATGCCAAATCAAAGAAAGATGGGAGGGAGACTCATCAACAATTTGCAACATAAAAAATTGATAAACTACTGCATTTCTGAAAAATCATTTTTCCATTTTCTTTGATCTTTTATTAAGATCCCGATGCAATGATACGATTTGCATGGCAATTGTATACTTTCATTAATCAACAAGATAAAGAAAGGTAAAGAAATAACAAATCAAGTGATCATAATCTTATCCACGGATACACAAAATATATATCTGCATTGATTTTATGGGTGTAACATCACTCTCAAGTCTCAACTATCTACTCTATACAATATTATAATTTACATTCAAGAAAGTGTGGGTTACCATCACTTGTAGTATTTCTATTGCAAATTAATGCAAACATGTAATGCCACAAAACATTGTTCATCACTCTATTATATATATGGTGTGGTGTGGTGTGGCCCATATGTATACTTACACATCCAGGCAAGCGAGGCCATGGGCCGTGATCAAAAGCATCACGAGCAGCCTCGACAGCCAAATCAACATCTTCCTTGTCCCCTTCTGCAATTCTTGCAATGACTTCTTCAGTTCTCGGATCTACTGTCTCAAAGGTCTTCCCTGCACATTTAAATATTTACTCTCACCTTTCAGTTTATTACCAACATATTAATCCCAATCATGAAACAGCCAAATCTTCCAATGCATTATCTTACGAATTACAGTATTCCGTAGTAAATGAAGATAGATAAAGCCTTCAGCTGAGAATTTTAAAAATGAATTTTCGAGCTCTCAGTCAAACTCTTGAGCTCTTATGGGATCTCGGATATACAAATTGACAATCAACCAAAATATACAGAAAATATCTAAAATCGGCACTTTATGATTTATAGCAGTACAATGAACTTGGAAAAAGGTTACAGATTCATATATTTCGAGCATCATTTCATCTAATTCTTGTATTGAAACAACCAAAGAAAATACAAGCGATGTTTCATAATATTGAAAAACCGAAAGAAAAACGAAAACACAAAACTGGTCATTTCAAAAGCAATACTGTGCTGACAAAATCCTTGTTGCTTATTGATAATCCGCAGAAATATTTCCAAAAAAATAAATCAAAAAGTATGCTAGCTCTGTTTTCATATTGAAAAAGCAAAATAACACAATAAATTAAACTTAAATCACGTGCGGAAATTGAGTTTCCATTCAAACTTTTAAGTCTTCAGACGAAAATCTCTATGGGAAATGATTAAAGAAACCCCACCACAAAAACTTAACTGCTACTGAACTTTCCAGGGAACAGGAAATCCATCACATAGAAATTCAATATTTGCCAAAAATGTCAATAACAAACTTAAAAATAGAATATTGACATCAAATCAATGAAAAAAACACAACAACAAAAAAAGAAAGAGAAATCGACAACCTGAAACGGAGTTAACGAACTCTCCATTGATGAACAACTTTGTGAACTTAATTTTGGGAATTTTGACATAAGATTCCGGATTTCTATTGCCCACTACAGTCATTTTTTGCGCTGTTTTTGTATCACAGATGTCTATTGGATTTCTTGCTCTGTTCACGAAGCACGTACTGTGTATAAATAGAGAAGTAGAGCGAGCTGACAGAGATAAAATGGCGATTTTTTAAGAGCACTCCTTTTTTCGTGGTCAATGCGAAACGATCCTGCATAGTGAATGTGTAGTGTACGTTTTGTTAAGCTTAAAAATAAGTATAAATTATTTTTGGATAGATGACTTTTTAGAGTTTTGCTACACGAACATAATGTTTGACATAAGGGATGACACCCCACACACACATGGGGGAGGTCGGCATTATTTAATTCAGGTCGGGACCCACATGTAATGTGAGAGGTCGGTCAACCCCTATGTCAAGCATTATGTTCGTTTAGATTAATTCGACTTTTTAATGTTAAAGTAAAGAAAATTACTTATTTTGAACGTACTTATTTAGGGTGTGTTCGGTAGAGATTAAAATCGAATTAAAATTGAAAAATCAGTCGTTATTGTTGACTTTTATTAGACGAGTGAGATTCAATAACGACTATATTTTTAATTTTAATTCGATATTAAGCTGTACCAAACAAGCTCTTACTATGTTGGCAAGTCAGCTGAGTTTTCTAGAAAGGAGGAGATCATGAAGTAGGCTTCAAAAGCTTAGCTAAATATAGGGTTAATAATCGAGTTAAATGCACTGTGGGTCGTTCAATTTGATCGGATGTGCATTTATGTCGCTTATTTTCAATTTTGTACAATGAGATCGCTAAACTACGCGGTCTCAACAAATAACTCATCTCTCTACGTTTTACCGTTCACAAATTAATGAAATAGTGATCAATTATTTCAAAGCATGAAGAATAGAAGTAAAATTTATACACAACATCAATTGAGGGTCTGTTTGAGCAACATTTTTTCTTCATTATAATGAAAAATATGACCGTTATCCATCACATCAACATTAAAATTCAAACTTTCTATCTCTTGTGTGGGGTTCATAACGGCTATATTTTTCATTTTTCATTCTCATTATAATGTGGCTCAAACGGGCTCTATAATCATTTTCCACAAGCCAACNATTATAATGAAAAATATGACCGTTATCCATCACATCAACATTAAAATTCAAACTTTCTATCTCTTGTGTGGAGCCCATAACGGCTATATTTTTCATTCTCATTTTCATTATAATGTAGCTCAAACGAGCTCTGAAAATCAAAATATAATAATAAAAAATAAGGTTTAAAACTAGGTTATAATCTTTCATCTCTCTAATGGCTTGGTTACACATATTGGGAGAAGAAAACGCCAAAAAATATATATATATAATAAAAAAAAATAAAGAACAAACAAACAAATCATTCTTAAACTTTTCATACACCAAAAATTGCTTCTTCACGCTAAAGATTCGTAACCTTATCTTTTCCTTTCACAAAATTTGTCCTTGTCAAGTTTCAAAAGTGTACAAATCATTCTTAGACTTTTCATAAGTCGAGTTTCACTCCCCGAAACTTGTGACTTTCCTTCAATTGCTCTCTTAATGCTTCATAACACTCACACGTGCGATCCGATTAATAGTCAATTTCTACGAACCAACTTCAATTAGGCTCAAAATCTCCCTTTTTGCCCAAAGTACCTCCAAGTTCGAATTTTATGTAATGTGATAACATTTACACAAAATTAATTTAAATTCGCTCAATTTGCTAATATTAATCAATTTTATAAGCATGGATAAGCGTGTTAAATACAATTATCACTTGTCATAAATTATTGTTGGTGTAGTTGAATGAAGCTACCTTAATTGAAATCAAATTAAAGTGCAATTACCATATTAAATCATATTGAAGTATAATAAGCTCATTAGACAAAATTGAAGTGCAATTACATATTGATCATTGTTTGACTCTCATTTCTTGATACATTTCATAAGATCCACAATTTTTATCAATTTTTCAACAATACGTTTCATCATAAATTTATTAACAATTTAACTTTTATACAAATCAAATGGGATAAAATTTACCCTTTATTTTACGTTCAAGTTGACGGGGAAAGACAATAACTTAGGTTGTAGAAACATTCAGACAAAAATGGGTTTTGCTAGGGGTACATGGGGCTCACTTCATATGAGTGTTATGTACTCCTCTATATACAAAAATTACGTACATTTAGAATTATCCTTCGAAAATCTACAAGACACGTTCAAGTCAGCTTCATCAGAGAGAGAATCAATCAAGTCATGATTTATGAATCACCTTTGTCGGCCACTCTTATTTATACTGTCATCACATGCACTAAAGTTTGAAATGCTCCCATTTGCCACTAAAAAAAATAGTGATAGTGACATTTATTAATATTAACGTGTTACAAATGTATGGAAAATTAACATGAGATGAATTACATACTCAAATATTATATTAGATAGCATCCAATATCTAATAGAACATAAACATCAAATTGCATACTCAAAGAACAAACCAATAACTAGAAACCAACAATAATAAAAAAAGTACTAGATTCACCAAATTCTAAACATGACGTAAATTAATTCCTTTGCAAACAACATAAGAATTTACAGTCTAATTTTCTTTCCATCACATCGTTTTCTTTAAATCTCACTGGGTCTAGCCATGTCACAAGTCGAGTCGAGCCACGAGTCAAACCTCAAAGCTCGTGCTCAGCTCCAGCAAAAAAGGTTCGAACTTTTTTTGGCCTGAGCTGAGCCAAGCTCTAGCCTTAGTGGGCCGAGCCGGCTTATTTTATTTTATTTTTAAAAAAAAGCTGTTTGCATGCATCTACTCTAAGTATTTTATTTTTTTTAACGGGTGGGCTCGTACGGGCCAAGCCGAGCTCTAGCTGATGCCCAAGGGCTCGACCCGAGCCTCCACCGAGCTATGAGCTGGCCCGACTGGAGCTTTTTTCGGGTCGAGCTCGAATCCTCGAGCTTTTTTGTCATGGCTAATTGGATCAGGTGAATAAATTGTAAGAAATAAAAACTTATAAAAAGGATAAAATAGTTCTAGGCCGAATACCCTTGATTTCAGTTCAAGAATTGAGAACATTTGGGGACCTGATCATTTCTCGATTATCGATTTTGGATCCCAATTTTTTTTTTCCTGGAACTGGACTGGATCATCTAGTTTCAATTCGATTTCAATTAAAATGTTAACCCCTAAAATTTCGAATCGAGTTTATTTTATTCTAAATTAGTAACTGAATTTAATTATTTCAAAATTGATTTTTTTTCGTATTTGCTATCTAAACATTAATATGTAGAGACAGGGAGACTAAATCAATGACTAACATTAGTCAAAAATAAAATGCAAATGACCAATATGTTTTTTTTTTTTTTTTGTTAAAAATTTACTGGCCGCTCATTTATTCAAGCCATTAGTTACTTAAAACATATAATATAACTATAATTTAATTGTCAAATAACCAAAAATAATATTTTGTTATTTTTATGTAATAATTCAAAAATTGCTATTTCCATCCTACTAAATTCAATGACCACTACGAATGAAGGACTAACTACGATGAAAAAAGAAAAGGAGAAGGAGTAGGAGCTGGCCTTTGTAGGGGCAAAATTGAATAATTACAAGATAGATGATGAGGCATATGAGATAACTTAGACAATTCACTTTTAGTATAGGGAAGTTTGCTGGAAGGAATTCTTCAGGATGTATTACGGTTTTTCACCAAGGGATGGGTCGAAGCAATTGCAGCGAAGAATTGATTTGAAACGAAGCCCTTCATCTATGGACGTTGTAGAAATAATGGAATACGATCCTAATTGTTATTTTCAAATCGCTCTAGTACAAGGGGACCAACACAGGAAATGAAAGACGATAGAAGAGTAACATGAACTACTAGAATTTACCACGACCTCCATCTGCTCTCCATTTGCGTTCTCTTCCTTGCTTGGGAAAGTGGATCGAGGAAAGGCAACTTGCTTCTTTTCTAAATGATGGCTACGTATGTAGTGGCTGGCCTTCCTATCATAGATGACTTTTTCGAAGTCTAGAAAATGTGAGGCTCAATATGACTTACACAAATGGGGTGAAAATATCTTATAAATTTTCAAATTGGAGTTCAAAATTAAGTCAACTACCTTTATTGCATGACGCTAGAAACTACAAAGCTATGGTTAACAAACAATAGTCAAGGCATGGCCATAACATAATTTAGACATTGGCAAGTAAATATTATCGTTCTTAGGCAAAAAATTACTTAAAAATAAATTTAATCGAGTTCTATTCTAATCTCATAATCAAATCTAGCAACTCGGAGGGATTTTAGGAAGAATTGTCGAGGTCTTTTCGAAAATTAGAATAAGAAATTAACGTGACGAATAATCACTAGCGAAACTTTAGTATGTGATCGTCAAAGTTATTACACGACTAAGATTCTGACGAGAATTAATATATATCGATAACTCAGAAAAATTATTATCAACGATAATATTAGAGATTAGTGAAGCATTATTGATTATTGTAGATGGTGTTGTTCACACCTATTAATGATGCTTCGATAATTTATTGTAATAATAATGTTATCTGACACCAATGGTGTGATAACATCAGTTTATATGACAATATGTGATATGTTCAATTAAATGTGATTTATTTAATGGAATCTATAATTTAATAGAATAAATCTTAATGTGCAGAAGAAGTTTTTATAGAAAGTTTATCTATTCTCACATGAGTGGGTCCCGCATAAAAAAAAGGCCAAAAAAATCTCACCCCCCCTATTGTGAGGTATCTATGGGGGGTCTGTGAACCCCCCCCCCCCATCTATACCTCAAGCCCAACTCAATTTAATAATACTAGTGTTGTCACCCGAACTAGTGTTAAATACTAGTGGTGCTAAATAATACAGGACTGTTTTCTTCCCCGAATCGGGAAGAGAGCAGTCTTCCCGATTTTGGCCTTGGCCAAAAAAAAAAAAAAAATTTAAAATTTTTTTGTCAATCCCATAAAATACTATACCCGATTGTAAAAAAAAAATTATCCATTTAAGTGGCAATTTTCATAGAAAACAATGCCAAACGAACACCAAAACTAAAATTTAGTTTTATTATTCGTTTGGCTTTGAAAATTGCCACTTAAATTGATAAATTTTTTTACAATCGGGTATATTATTTTATGGAATTGACCAAAAAAATTTCAAAAAAATAAAAATAAAAATAAAAAATGAGAGCAGTCCTGCTAAATAATATTACTCTTATTGTAATTTGTACCATTGACATGAGTTTATTCTTTGTGTGTTCTTTTACGAGTTAATAACTGTAAATTCAAACATTTATTTCTTTATAATTTACTTATGGATAGTTAGTGTTTAATTTATTTATTTTTATTACTGAGGTTTGGACAGAATTATCGGTAGAAATACTGTCTTAATTGTTGATGCACCTTCAACAACGATTATGGACACCAATGTTATCAATGATATAATCAAACGTAGATAGCACTTATTATCATATTTTTATTAATTTATTCCTAGACATGATTTATAAATTATAAATTAAACTTTGTTAAAAATATTTTTCTCATTATTACCGTCGAATAAATCTGACTCATAAATTATGTCATTGCAATTATTTCTAATCAAAGTTCTCAAAAATAAGAGGCCTAACATGTCTAAATATAAAGCCCATGTCTGGTACCTATTTATAATTTGTTTATAATTTTTCAAATTATTTTTTTATCTATATATTTCGTTAGATCTATAAGTACTACATATATTCATCACTCATTTTTATGACAAAATTGTATCAAGTGCCTAAAGAGAGAAGGCTGAGTTATTCACCAATATTTGCGTTACTCAAGTCGAAATTCTCGCTTCCGCTACTTTCATCACTATTCCTGCGAGGGTTTCCCTCTAAGACAGAACGCTCCCTAATTATAGTTTAAATAGATTATGAACAATTCTAAACTCGTTATCACATATGTTAAGATATTGTTGATAATAAAAGAGGAAAATATATTTTAAAAATAATAAAGATCAAACATGAGCTAAAGTCTCGATAAATGGAAATATTAAAATAAATGACTTGCAATGCGATGTGTGTTGACCACCAATAAATTGGGGTAGATTGTCGCAAATATCAAATAGCCAATTATATTAGATACAAGTTGTTGATATGTGCGTTGCACGAATTTTGTATTTATTGTGTTTTTATTAGTGTAGAAATTGTCGATGTTAAAAAAAAAGTAATTTAAGATTTACTGGATGATTCAAGAGTTTTGAGAGCATATTATTGCCTTGCTAATGTTCTATCTAATAAGATGATTATTTCAAAAGTTGATATTACTGCACTAATGAGATAATAGTGTAGATCAAATGAGACCTATATAAAAATTAAGAATATGTTTGAACCTCATTTTTTAATATATATTTATTTTGGAATAGTATTTTGATGAAGAGTGATTAAAAAATAAAGAAAAATTTCGAATTTACGTGTAATATTATTTTATTAAAATAGAACTTGTAATGTGATGTGTGTTGACCACCAATAAATTGGGGGAGATTGTGGAAAATATCACAAATAGCATAAATAAATATAGTGGGCCCAGTTTTCAAGTTGCATTGATTTGATTTGATTACACAATTTATAATCGCGGGCCCTACTGTGAGAGGACGATCGGTCGGGGGTTGTACACCCTATCACGGCTCTTCAAAATAAGGCATCTTGCAATTTTAAAATAGAGGAAATTACTTGATTATTCTAATGAATATTCTAAATTTAGAGCTTGTTTGGTGAAGCTTAAAATTTAATTAAAATTGAAAATATTGTTGTTGGGTCTTACTCGTCTAATAAAAGTTAACAATAACAGCTAATTTTTTAATTTTAATATGATTTTAATCTCTACCGAACACCCCCTTAAAGAATATGTATCCTGTTTTCAACGTTACAAAGATTACATTAAATCGATTGGTTCAACAAGAGTATTGAGAATTGCATCGACTAATTGTTAAATATTATATTTATGTAAAATAAAGATGAAATGTTATCAACTAGTCAACTCAATTGAAAATTTAATTTATGACTTTCGAATTGATTTGAGTGTTCCAGATATTTTTTGTTGGAAAGAAAAGGCGATCGGAAAGTTTTGTTCAACATCACGAAAACTGCAAATACAAATTTATTGATACAACTTTTATTTTTGTAGTGATGAAAATTACACACTCTACTATTTACATCCAATTCTATATTGACCATATTTAACAATGTCATCTTAAAATTTAAACAATGTCTAAATATTCATTTACAAGTCTATTTGAAATATTAAACATGTCACACATTAAGAATTTTGTGTGTGAAATATTTGATTCTAGAATATACTTCAACGTCTCAAACCTCAACATGGGCGGACCAGAGGGGGTCCAGGGCCCCAACTTTTGAGCTTTTTTTTTTTTAATACGTGTTTGGTATCGATTGAAATCTAAATCAAAGTTAACAGTTAATTTTAATAACATGTTTTATCGAATC